>JAEQDS010000072.1:3000000-3295329 GCA_020875535.1 Macrophomina phaseolina | reverse complement strand
TCCTCCTCCTCCTCCTCCTCCTCCTCCTCCTCCATCTCTTCCTCTAATTCCGCCGCCTCCGCTTCTGCCTCCGCCTCTTGCCGTCGATGCTGCCCGCCGTCATCCATTAATACCGCCAACTGATGGAACAACCTCGCCAACATCGTCGCCTCCGCACCTCCCCACAACACCCTCTGCCCCATCCACGCCAACGCCCTGTCCAACGGCGGGCCCGACGCTGCCGCCTTCCCCTCCGCCAACCACCTCACCGCCGCTTCGCTCAACTGCTCGTCCACGTGGTGCCGGCTCATCCACGCGTCCACCAAACACCGCGCCCGCTCGCTTTCCGCCATCATCACCACCAACACCTCTACCATCACCCCGTCCCGGTGCTGACACCGGACCCCCGGCACCTCCACCCACCACCCCGTCTCGCCATCCTCCCTCTGCTGCCACCGCTGGCAAATCAACTGCGGCACCCCGCAATGCCTGCAACCGGCGAACGGCTGCATCCTGATCCTGCCCCTCGTCCCCCTGCTCCTCCGGCTCAACGCCCACGCCGCCTCGCCCTCCGGGCACTCGCTCAAATCGTGCCTCGTCCTCCGCCGGCCGCGGTAATGGCACAAACTGCAATGGCCCGACCAACGCTCCAAAAATCCGTTCAACTCCTCCACCTCCGCCACCTCGTCCGCGATCTTCTGCATGAACCGCTTGTGAACGTCCCTCCTCCCGCGCTGCTGCTGCTGGAACGTGGCGAACAAACGCTCTTGCTCCTGCTGTTCTCGCTCTCGCTCCCGCTCTTGTCCCTGCTCTCCTCGCTGCTGCTGCTGCTCCTTCTGCAAATCCGCCTCGCAAACGTCGCAAACCACCTCCCCTTCCTCGCCCCTGCACCTCGTCCTCTCCCCGTTGCCGTCCATGTAACCGTCGATGACGGCCCGCCGGCACCGCCGCCCGCTCATGAACCTGTCCATCTCCGCTCTCGCGCGCTCGTTGCCGACGTCGTACTGCGTTGCCGCCCTCATCCACCTCTCGCCGCTGTCCACGATGACCGCCTCGCTGGCCTGCCCGTCCCTGCCCGCCCTGCCGCTCTCCTGCCCGTATTCCACCAAACTGGCCGGTCTTTCCGCGTGCACGACCGCCCTGATGTCCGGCACGTCGATGCCCAAACCCAACGCGTTCGTCGCCACGATCAACCGCCCGCTCTCGTACGCCCAATGCGCTAAATTCCTCGACTTCTGCTCCTTGTCCTTCTGCTGCCCGTGGTACGCGTTGCACCCCAATGCCTGGGCTAAACGCTCCGCCCGCTTCGTGCTATTGCTGTACACCACGATCCTGCCGCCGCCTCCCGGGCGCGTCCGGTCCTGGTTTTGATTCTGATGTTGACTGTGCTCTTGCTCGTGCCCTTGCTCTCGGTTTCGGCCTCGATCCTGATCCCGACCCTGATCTCGCCCTTGACCTTGACCTTGACCTTGACCTTGATCTTGATCTTGGTCTTCATCTTCATCTCGATCTCGACTTTGCTGAATCCCCAACCGCTCCTGCAACCGCCGCACCTCCTGCACTACCGCGGCGATCAACTCGCCCTGCTTGCTCGCCCCGACCGCCCGCACCACCCTGTACCGCACGTTCGCGCGCGTCGTCCGCGCCCGGAACCTCACCACTTCCTCCCCCCTCACGTTCATGATGTCCAACAACCGCCGCTCCTCCGCCGGCGGCAACGTCGCCGTCAACATGACCATCTGCGTCTCCGCCCTCGCCAACTCGCCCAACTCCTGCAACTTCGGCCGGAAACTGCCCCGCCCGTCCAACGCCGTGTGGCATTCGTCGACCACGATCCGGTCCAACCGCTGCCGGCTCCTCAACCGCTCCAAAAACCCGCCGAACGCCTTGGTCGCCGCCGACTCCGGCGTCACGAAAACGACGGACGCCTCCTCCGGCCGCCGCCTGTCCCACTCCGCCGCCGTGATGCCCGCCCGCCGGCACCGGTCCACCATGTTCTCCCTCAACGAATTCAACGGCACCACCACCACCGTCGTGCCCTGCTCGCCCACGGCCGCCGCGCACAACGCCGGGATCATGAACGCCACGCTCTTGCCCGCCCCCGTGCCCATCACCACCAACAACGGGCTGCGGCCCTCCACCACCGCCTCGACCGCCTCCTCCTGCACCCCCCTGAACTCGGCGTCCCTCTTGCCCGTCAACTCGCGCAACACCTGCCGCCTGTCCACCGTCTTGACCTTCTTCCACCGCCTGAAATGGGCGTTCATCACCTCCGCTTCTACCGCCGCCGCCGACCGCTTCTTGCCGGCCTGCTGCCGCAACTGCCGCAACGCCGACGCGTGCTGCTGGAACTGGTGGAATCTGACGCTCGCCGCCCTGTACCGCTCCATCACCGGCTTCAACTCCTGCGCCGCCTCGACTATCAACCGCCCGTACACGGCGCCCGCCATGCGCGTCGTGTGCCCGAACTGCATGTCCCACGTGTGACTTCTGCCCCCCTCCCCCCCTTCCTCCTCGTCCGCCTCCTCCTCCTCGTCGGCGTCGAAAAAATGATCTCCCTTGATGAACTTGTTGCCGATCGCCTGGACGCACTGCCGGTACGCGGCCACGCCCACCTCGACGCCCATCCGCATCTTGCTCTCCCGCTTCAACGCCTTGCGGAACCGGCTGGCCGTCCACTTGGCCGCGCCCGGCCCCTCCTGGCTCCAAATGAACCCGCTCTCCTCCGGCGGCCTGTCCCTGCCGTCCGCCGCGAACGCCAACCGCCGCTCGAACGGGATGACCAACCAAATGTACCACATCAACAACTCGCCGACCTCGCGCGGCAAATACCGGTGGATGACCTTCAAACTGCCGTCCTTGCCGTGCCCCTTGTGGTACCGGGTCACGTACACCATCAATCCGTCCTCGACGAACACGTTGCGCTGCCCGCCGTTGGCCGTGTTGCAATACCGCACGCTCATCAACTCCGGCACCCGCGCCGGCCCGCCGCCGGTGATGTGCATCAAAACGGCCAACTGCTCCTTGAACCGGCCGACCGCGCGCCCGAACGCCTCGACGTGCTCGCGGTTCCACCTGACCGGGTGCCGGCCGGGGTCCTCGTCCGGGTTGGCGATGAACTGCCACCTCTGCTCGTCCCGCCGGCGCGCGATCAACCGGTCGAACAACCACCACTCGCCGTCCACGCCGAACCGGTTGCGCGGGTCCTTGACGAAATACCACCCCGGCTCCGCCGCGCTCGGGTTGTCGTGCAATCGGTCCCACGCGATGGCCGGCAAATGCCCCCCGACCCGCTCCTGGCCGGCCGACACCTGCATGATCTCCTCCACCAACGCGCTCCGGCCGTCGCCCGCCAACCCGTGCACCCACGCCCTGAACCCGTCCATGCCGAACTCGATGCCCCGGTACGACAACGTGTCGCCGTCCGGGCCCTTCCACCGCACCGCCCCGGCCGCCGTCGTCGTGTACCTGATCTTCATGCCGTACGTGCGCGCGTCGTACATCCAACTCATCGGCGTCGGCGCGTTCCTGACCATAAACCGGTCCACCATCGCCCTCACCCGGCGCCAAATCCTGCCGTCGCCGCTGTCCCTGGCCGCCTGCCGCGCGCTTTGGACCACCATCATCCGCGCCAACTTGATCACCGCCGACAACCTGGGCGTGTACACCAACGCGCTCTGCCACCCCTTGCCGTCCTCGTCGATGCCCAAAACGGCCAACCCGCTGACCAACGCGCTGACGTGGCTGCCGTCCTCGGTCTGGTGGTCTAACAAACTGACGCAAAACGCCAAACACTTGCTCTCCAATGCGCTCATGGCTTCCTCCTCTTCCTCCTCTTCGTCATTGCTGCTGCTGCTGCTGCCGTCATTCGCCACCTCCTCGTCAACCACCTCCGTCCACCCGTTCATGCCCCCTCCGCCGTCCTCCTCGTCCTCCGGATCGTCGTCCGCGTCGCCATCCTGGACATTCTCCTCCACCGGCGCCGCCATCTCCGCCGCCCTCCCCTCCGCCCACTCTAACCTGGCCTCCTCGATGAAATCGTACAACGCCATCTTCTGTTCGGCGGTTAACTCGTACGGCGGCCTCTTGGTTTGTCCCCGCCCTTCCTGCCCCGCTCCTCCCTCCCCCTCCCCCTCCTCTGCTCCTCCGCTCCTGCTCCCGCCCCTCGCACCCCTCCCGCCTCTCCTTCTCACCACCTTGGCCATGCCGTGCGTGCGGAAAACGTAACCGATGATCCGCTGCCATGCCTGCTTGTACCGCTGCTTGGTGTCGTCGCCCATGCGGGCTTCGAACGGGTACGCCGGCTTGACGTTGGCCTCCTTGCGGATCATCTCGAACAAAACCTCGATGCTAACGGACGCCAAAACCGTCCGCTGCGCCTTGTCGACCATCTCGCCGAAACTCTGGCACATGATGGCCAAAATCTGCGTCTGCGTCCGCTCGCGCCGCCGTCGGTCCCGCTCGATTCGGTCGCTGGTGGTGGTGCCTCTATTCCCACCTCTCCCGCCTCTCCCGCCTCCCCTGCGCTGCTCCGCCTCCTCCGCCTCCTCCCTGTCCTCCTCCTCTTGCCGCTGCTGCTCCTCCGCCGGCAACTCCACGTGCCGCTTCAAATCCTCCGTGGCCAACCCGGCCAAATGCTCCGTCCATCCGGTCCGCTTCAACCACGGGTCGGCCTCTAACTTCTCCTGCGGCCGCACTACCGTCTTGCGCCGCTCGTCCGCCGCCTTCATCCGCGCCTCGGTCTGCTGGCGGACGTGCTGGCTGATCTTTCCCGCCGCCGCCGCCGCTACTGCTGCTGCTGCTGCTGCTGCTGCTGTCTCTCTTCCTCGCCCGTTGCCCTCTCCTGCCGGGCCCGACACCTCGAAATACTCCTGCCTGGGCCCGCGCTTGAAAAACCTCTGGCACCGCACGCCGGCCCGCCATGGCCTGGGCGCCTCGTGCGCCCTTCGCCGCTGCGCCAACGACCCGCCCTTCCGCTGGCTGTTGACCCATCCGTGCCGGCTGCGGCAATGCGCCTGAATCCCCTCCGTCGTCCGCACGATATGCCCGCACCTGGCCCCGTCCTCGCCCTCTCCTCCGCTCCCCTCTTCCTGCCACTGGCACGCGAAACCATCCGCGTACACCGGCAACCACGGTATGGCTTCGATCGGCTGTGACGGCTTCCTGAACTCGCGCGCCAACTGCTCTTCTGTGCGGATTAAACCGTCAATCTCCCCCACTACCTCCGCGATCCTCTGCCTGCTGGACCCGTCTATCCGCGGGTGCTTGGGCCCTCTCAAATGCGCGTCTATCTGTCCGGGTAACACGGCGAATCCGCAATCTGCGCAAACGATGGCCCTGAACTCGGGTACGTACTTAAGCGGCTCCATAATTGGCTGGCTGGCTGGCTGGCTGGCTGGCTGGCTTGTTCGATTATTTGCTCGCTCGGCTTTACTGCTTAACCGACCGGCTAATTGATGGCTTACACGATATGGATTATTTATATGGTCAATTGATATCATTAACAACCGGCGGTGGCGGTGGCGGTGGTGATGCTGCTGCTGCTGCTACTGCTGCTGCTGATGTTTCCTCCTGGGCGAACGCGTCTTTCCCCCACCAACTCGCGCGTCGGCGCGCGCGCCCTGCCCCCTTGCTAACACGCGTTCTCACCCCCCCGGCTGCCTCGGGCCTTGCATCCGCGGATTGTATCTGACTACCGCCTGGTATGCACCGATCCAATCGAAACCCCGGTTGATTGAACTTTCTGACTCGTCGGGCGGGCCTCCGCCTTCACTCCCTCAACCCTAACCTACCCGGCGAAACTGGCCGTGCCCTTACTTGCTTGGGGTTACTTGGGGTAACTTGGGGTTGCGGGTTGCGGGGTCCGGGGCTTTTCACTCCCCTAACCTACCCGGCGAACTTTTTCTTTCTCCCCCGCGCGCGCCGCCCGGGGCCCGTGCGGGCCGCGCCCTCATCAACTTTCAACCACAATTCTCACCTTCAACCATCAACCTCGCCGCCACGACGACCGCTTTTCGACCCGCGCGGGCCCGCTTCGACACCTCCCGACCGGCGCTCGAAATTCTACCGGGTCGCATTCGCGATCCGGGCGCGCGGCGGGTCGAAATGGTTGGGATTTGAGCGGCCAACCATTTCGACATCGAAAGCTCATTTCTTGGCAGACGGTTTGTATGGGCCCACCAAGCATTTCGACGTCGAAATGGTTGCTGCATTGGGGGCAGACGGTTTGTATGGGCCCACCAAGCATTTCGACGTCGAAATGGTTGCTGCATTGGGGGCAGTTAACCCTACTTTGAATCAACCTTACCCTAAATCAACCCTACTTTGAATCCACTCTACTGAATCCACTCTGCTGAATCCACTCTACTGAATCCACTCTACTAAATGCACCCAACTGAACCCACTGCATTCTAAATCTCCCCTTGTGACGGGGCGCTCACCTTTTCGGTTTTTGAAATGCCATCGTGTCTGCAACCCTAACCCTATTCTGTGCGGCGAGCTTTTGATTTTCCAAACCGTCGCGCTGGTCCGCGCGCGCACCCGCAGCTTGCGCACCCCATTAAACTTACCCTAAGTTACCCTATCTCACCAATTATGCCCGAACGGACGGTCGCATCGGCATACTTCTCAATATAATTTTGATCGGGCAGGTGCGCTCTATTATATATCTCAATTTGACGTAAATCCGGCTTCCTTTCTGAGTCGACCCTACCCTGAGTCGACCGTACTATCCGCCAGGAAACTACCCGACGAACTTGTATGAGAGCTCAGTCGACCCTTATAACAGTAGACTCAACTTTTTTGGTTAGGGTTAGGAAACTGCAGAGTAGGAAGACAAGCGGGGAGCGCAGCTGCGGCACGGAAAGGACCCACAACGGAACACGTGGCTCACGTGACGCCAAGAGATTGATCTGTTTGATCTCACACGCCTCAGGCATCCACGGACAGATCAACCAGATCAAAGGCACCATTGATCTGTCGGTACTCTGACCCCTACCCAGATCAGGTACAGATCAATACTAGATTGTAGACCTTTCCTACGTGTATATAAACCACACTCCTTAGATAGCTTTGACCTTCGTGGTCAACTTCAATAACAATTCGCACATTGTTAGTAACACGGCCTTCGCACGCAGTGCTCAGTCTTGTCACGTGTTCGACTTGCTCTCACCCTCTTCTTGTACCCACTCAAGGAAAACCCCCTCGACAGGTTTTCTCCCTCTTTGGTGTTTGGATCCTTAGAGGCAGAGGCCCGCTCGTTACACTTTGACCACCATCCTTGCAAGGAGAGGAAGGCTCTGAGATCAAGTCTCATCGGGTAAGGTATCACCCCCTAACGAGTTTAGGAAACAGCAATGGCACCAGGATCTCAGATGGAGGTCGACCCGGCCGAGGGTCACGTTCAGGGTGCCCAGGGGCCAGCTCAGCCCACACAGCAAACGGAGCCTACCAGAGCTGAGCTCTTGCAGCTCATCGAGGAGCTGAAGACTCAGAACGCTCGACTAATCGAGCACACGACAAAGCGGAGCGCTACTAAGGTTAAAGTAGCGGCACCCGAGAAGTTCGATGGGGATAGGAAGAAGCTCCAATCCTTCCTACTCCAGATGAAACGCTACCTCCAGTTCAACCAAGCACAGTTCGACAACGACGCCGAAGCGGTGCTCTTCGCATCAACTTACCTCAGAGGAACGGCAGAGGCATGGATGGAACCATACCTTCGCGACCACTTAGCCAATGAGCACTCTCTCGAGAAAAGACGAGAAAAGACCAAGGAAATCTTCGACACCTACACGGGATTCGCAGACAACCTTAAGGCCACTTTCAACGATCGAGACGAAGTCCGCAAAGCCTCCAACGATATCATGACCGTTAAACAACTAGGATCTGTGGCTGTCTACGCAACCAAGTTTCAACAGCTTGCAGCCTACCTCGAATGGTCAGACGAGACTTTCCGCGACCTCTTCTACAAGGGCCTGAAGGAAGAAGTCAAGAAGAACATGATTACCCACGAATACCCATCCACCTTCCAGAAGATGGTAGACCTTGCGTCCCAGATCGATGGTCGCATGTACGAATGGAAAATGGGTTCTCGACAAGCCAATACCTCGAAGCCTCGCCGTGAGAGAACAACCCTCGAAGGCGGAGACGCTATGGCCCTCGACGCGGCCAACCGACAGGATTCCAAGAAGGGCAACAACAATAGTCGAAACAACAACAAGAAGCCCAAAGGACCTAACCCGAACTGGACGGACGAGCAGAAACAGCGCTACAAGGATCGACTCTGCATAACCTGCGGCAGTGACAAGCACTTTTCTCCCAAGTGCCCGCAGAACCCTCGTAACAAGAAAGATGGAAAGCAGACCTCGAGCGCCCAGCGCGAAGCATCGGTTGCATCCCGCCAAGACAACCATGATACGCTGCACTGGACAGCCTGCTACGACGATGCCTGCCAGATGCACCAAAGCAGCAAAGATATATCGGGATGGTACCCCCACGAACCTCGACAATTCGGTATGATGACTAGGAACGAAGAAGTCATCGAGACCGACGATATTATTGACAGCTTCCCCTTGGACGAGGAACTCGTAAACAGCGAGACCGGAGAACTATACGACTCAACGGACAGCGAAGCAGAAGCTGTGCCGGACCCCACAACCCTTCCGGAACTCGAGCGCCTTGCAGCCAAGTATGGGATCAGCGCCGAAATGACGGACGAGAGCGATCAACTCGCCCAGGTAATCTGGATTCCCCACGAGAGAGGGTTGGCCCTCACGGTGCTGTGGACATGGCGCCAAGGGACCCTCTGGGAAACCCGTATCGAGCAAGATGGGAAGAAGTACGAACTCATCGTCACGAAGGAAACCGCGCTCGTGACACTTCATCATCAAGGAATGACTGCTCGACAGCAAGCAGACTACGACTCCCTCCGAGAGTTGGCAAGGATTCTTTGTCAGCATGGCACGGCAACCATCCAAAACCACACACTTCAGTGGATACCGGACGAGAAACTCAACATGCCAACCTTCCGATACCAGGTGCGAAAGGACATAGTCTACCAGCGGAAGCAGTTGTACGCCAATAAATGGACCGACTGGAAGCAAGCATACCTTCAAGTCAACGAATGGGAAGACTACATGCACAGTGAAGTCTACGGCTATCCGAAGCCAAAAAACTAGACGGCCCTACGGCTTTGGGATCGACCCAGGGGCCACAGTCTAGGTCCCTTCACATGGTATCACGCACATCGAATACGGAAATTCTCACCGGACCAAATCTTTGGAAACAATTCAAAACGAAAGGAACACTCAACGGAGTGCCCATCAGGATACTGATCGACACAGGATCAAGCGGAAACTTTATACACAACGAGTTTGTGGAACAATGCAAGATCCTATACCGAAAAAAGAAAGAGCCATATCCGCTCAGCGGATTCGACGGGAAAAGCTCAGTCTACGGAGAGGGCTGGGTAAAGATAGAAACGGAGGAAGCAACCCTCCAGATCAAGAACCATCGGGAGCAGATTTCTCTCGATGTCCAAAGGATCCCCGGGCATGACATCATTCTAGGTATGCCCTGGATCCGAACACAGAAACCTATCTTCGACTTCAGCGAAGGAGACGAAATCGTCTTTCGAGAAGAGATCGACGACCTCCTACGAAAATTCGGGTTACGCATGGAAAACGGGTTAATGAACACCCTACAGCGACTCTTGTCTACTATGAATCGGGAAGTAGCCAGTGTAAGGCCTGAATGTGGCAACTGTGTAGGCAACTCCGATAGTGGTGTAAGTCAGAACCAGGACTGCGACGCAGAAGGCGAAGCCTCCTTGGTAAAATGCGACCCTATCGCAGGAATAAGCCCTACTGAGCGAAACGACACCCTCGAATCATCAGAAGAAACGCAAGACTCAAACGATGGCGTAAGGCCCAGCGTCGGCAGCATCAACGGCAACCTTGAGGAAGGCCTAAGACAGGACCAGGACTGCAGCGTGCAAGACGCCGCCTCCTCGGTAAAATGCAGCGCCTCGAGCGGAATAAGCCCTACCGAGTCAAGTATTCCCGAAGATCAGGTACAACACTTGTCACGAAGGACTACGCGGAGAAAGCGTAAGGCCAAGAATAAGGCTTCGCGGAAGCAATTGGCAGCCACAGAACCTCCCGTGGACGTACAGACAATCTCAAGAGAGGCATTCAGGCGTATGCGACGCCAAGGACAACAGGTCTGCCTCATGTACATCAAACCCTCACCGGCGGTGCAACAGAGAGCACTGGCCAGGGCCCAACGGGAAAGGCCAAAGGATGAGGACTGTCCAACTCCCTTCGGAGGAGATGACCCTGCGAGGATCAAGAGAGGACAACATGGCAGTTTGGAGATGTGGCAGCAACCACAAGGAACACCTCCAATCCCAGAAATGGAAACGGTACCCGACGAGTATTGGGACTTAGTTGCCGTTTGCCAAGAAAGAGGAAAGGGAGACTTGCCAAAACACCAACCATGGGACCACGAGATTCCGCTCAAGCCAGGAACGAAGCCGGCTTATAAGCCCATCTACTCCTTGTCGAAGAAGGAAATGGAGGCTTTGAGGGAATACATCGAGAAGAACCTCGAACGAGGATACATTCGGCCGTCGACGTCATCAGCCGGATATCCGATCCTCTTCGTCCCCAAGAAGAATGGCAAGTTACGCCTCTGTGTCGACTATCGACAGCTCAATGATATCACGATCAAGAACCGATACCCGCTCCCGCGCATTGACGAGCTCCAGGACAAGTTAGGGAATGCAAAGTACTTTACGAAGCTGGACCTCCGGGACGGATACCACTTGGTCAGAATCAAAGAAGGGGAAGAGTGGAAGACAGCCTTCCGAACGAGGCTAGGACTCTACGAGTACACGGTTATGCCATTCGGGCTTACCAACGCGCCAGCAACCTTTCAGAATCTCGTCAACGACACGCTGCGCGACTACTTAGATATCTTCTGCCTGGCTTACCTCGACGATATCCTCATCTTCTCGGAAACACTCGAGGAACACAAGAAGCATGTCAGAAAGGTCCTAGAAACCCTCCAAGCAAAGAATCTGTCTATCGCACCAGAGAAATGCGAATGGCACGTACAGAGAACAGAATTCTTGGGCTTCATCATCACCCCCGGACATGTCGGTATGGACGACTCGAAACTGGACTCCATCAGAGAATGGCCAGTACCAAAGACGATCAAGGAAGTACAGTCCTTCCTTGGGTTCGCGAACTTCTACAGGAAGTTCATCTGGAACTATTCGAAGGTCACGGAACCTTTAACGCGACTCACTCAGAAGGAGCATGGCTTCCAATGGGGAGACGATCAACAGCAAGCCTTCGATTCGCTGAAACGGATGTTTTGCGAAGCACCCGTCTTAGGGATATACGATCCCGACAAACCGATCGAAGTAGAAACTGATGCGTCAGGATTCGCCCTAGGAGCATGCCTCAGCCAGCCTGACGATGAAGGTAGATGGCATCCGATCGCGTTCTACTCAAGAAAGTTCACCCCAGCAGAGCTCAACTACGACACTCATGACAAGGAGCTCTTGGCCATCGTCTCAGCATTCAAACACTGGAGACACTACCTGGAAGGAGCCGACCAACAGGTGATAGTGCATTGCGACCATCAAAATCTCACGCGCTTCACCACGACCAAGGAGCTGAACCGACGACAGGTTCGCTGGTCACAAGAATTGGCATCCTACAATTTCAAGATCACGCACAGAAAAGGTGTAGACAACGCCGCCGCTGACGCGCTCAGCAGAAGGGTAGACTACATGGAAGGAAGAATCGAGCCGCAACCTGCAGTATTGCAGTGGACAAGCGATGGATCGCTCACCCTTGCCAGACAGTCTTTCCCAATGCTTCGCATCGAGTCAAACCCGTGGCATCAGAAGATCCGAGAAGCATACGCTCAGGACTCCTTCGCGCAGGAACTTTTAGCGCTTGAGGACGACCCGCGTGTGGCTCGAGATAGAGAAGGAACGCTTCTCTTCAAAGGATTAATCTATGTCCCGACAAGACTGCGAGAAGCACTCGTCAAAGACATGCACGTAGCACCCGCGCATGGACATCAGGGCATCGACAGGACGACCGAGAGGATCACACAAAACTTCTACTTTCCGGGATTACGAAAAATGGTCCAGCGTATAGTTTCGCAATGCGACCTTTGCATCCGAAGCAAAGCCGCGACACACGCTCCGTACGGACAACTACAACCCCTGGAAGTACCAGAACGACCATGGCAATGGATCACACTAGACTTCATCACGAAGCTACCAGAATCCAGAGATCCGCTCACAGGAGTCAAGTTCGACTCGATCCTAGTCTTTGTCGACAGACTCACGAAGTACGCCTACTTCTTGCCCTACCTAGAAGCATCAAATGCAGAACAGCTAGCCCACACGTTTCTCCGATACATCTTCGCGGATCACGGAATGCCGGAAGTATTGGTCTCGGACAGGGACAAGCTGATGAGATCAGAATTTTGGCAAACGCTTATGCGCCAGCTGGGAGCAAAGAACAAACTCTCTACAACGGCACACGCGCAAACCGACGGCCAGACAGAACGGATGAACCGGACTCTCGAACAATATCTCCGCTGTTACATCAACTACCCACAGGATGACTGGGCCACATGGCTACCCATGGCACAATTCTCCTATAACAGCGCCAAGCAAGAGTCAACCAACGTATCCCCGTTCTTTGCCAACTATGGGTTCGAACCAGACGCGTATAGAGAAGCCATCCCAAGCAGGAAATTGGCCCAGAAAGGCGTTCTCAAAGCCGAGCAGCTAAGAGGATTGCACAAAGCCATCAGTCTCGACCTCGAATACGTACGAATCATGATGTCCAAATACTACAACAGACGGCACCAGGCGGCACCGAACCTTAAAAGGGGGGATAAAGTATACCTCCTCACGAAAAACATCAAATCAAAACGACCGAGCGACAAATTGGATTTCAAGAAAATCGGTCCATTCGAAATTGCAGAAAAACTTGGAGAAGTCACGTATCGACTCAAACTGCCTAACACACGAATGAACTCTACCTTTCACGTGGCATTGCTCGAACCAGCACCAGAAAACGCCACCATCCCAGAAACTCAGGAAGAGATTATACCAGAAAACCCTGACGCCGAAGAAGACCAGTACCCAGTCGAAAGGATTCTAGACTGCAAACGGTTCGGTCGTCAGCTCAAATATCTCGTCAAATGGGAAGGTTACGGAAATGAAGACAACCAGTGGGTGCCAAAGGACGACATACACCCAGACCTTGTCACAGAGTTCCATCGCCAGAACCCTGACCTCCCGCGGAAACGGGGTCGCCCCAGAAGGACGGATCCATCCACAACTCAGCCCCAGACGGAAACGCAATCCCAGCCACCGAGTCAGGCTGAGGACCTCCAGAATTCGAGGAGCCCGCAACAACAGGAGGACTCGGAGAACGCTCCGGAGTCGGCACATCCTCACCAGCTGCTCGTCGCGCAGCGCGATCTTCCTTTTCCAGCTTCTCCAATTCCTCGATGGAAGACAACTCGCGCTCAAACATTTTCTTGCGACGCTCGTCCAAAAATCCGAGCTGACGCTTCAAACGACGAACCTTGGAACGAGCCTCTAAGCGACGCTTCTGGATCGACATCTCCTCCAGGAGAATCTGCTCTTCCAATTCTTGCGCCTCCTCCAACTGTCGCTCGAGGTCATCCATCTCGGAATGAATCTTATTCCCTGGAAACGGTTAGCCAAAAACATCGGTCAAAAGGGACACGTACAATCACGCTGCGTAACCACCAAATCGCACCTCCGGTTCTTCTGGATGCAGCGGCTACACCGACCAGAATCCAGGCTCACAAAGCACTGAGCCTTCGCCGACCGACAAGCGCTACAGGGGGTAGGCATCCTGTGAGGCTTCCGCGCGACCGAATCCGCAAGATGATGACGACGAGAAGTGGAGGAAGCAGGAGCCCTACCCATGATGAGCGAAAGGCGAAGAAACGCGCAGGAACGATACGAGGGCTACCCCAAGAACTTATACCCACCGGTGCAGGAGAATCTTCGGGCCGAAGATCCTTAAAGGGGGGGATAGTGTTACGGCACAGCCTTCACAGGGTTAGGAAACTGCAGAGTAGGAAGACAAGCGGGGAGCGCAGCTGCGGCACGGAAAGGACCCACAACGGAACACGTGGCTCACGTGACGCCAAGAGATTGATCTGTTTGATCTCACACGCCTCAGGCATCCACGGACAGATCAACCAGATCAAAGGCACCATTGATCTGTCGGTACTCTGACCCCTACCCAGATCAGGTACAGATCAATACTAGATTGTAGACCTTTCCTACGTGTATATAAACCACACTCCTTAGATAGCTTTGACCTTCGTGGTCAACTTCAATAACAATTCGCACATTGTTAGTAACACGGCCTTCGCACGCAGTGCTCAGTCTTGTCACGTGTTCGACTTGCTCTCACCCTCTTCTTGTACCCACTCAAGGAAAACCCCCTCGACAGGTTTTCTCCCTCTTTGGTGTTTGGATCCTTAGAGGCAGAGGCCCGCTCGTTACAATAAGGCCGCCGCGGGTCTACTCGTCGATAGCCTACTTATACGACGCGACCCGGATACCGGTAAGAGAGTAGAGGAGCTCGATTTTCTACTACGTTATAGAATACTTAGTAAGGGCTAGAATCTTTTCGCCGCGCCTACGGTGGAAGGCGATGATGCCGGCGAGAACGCGGATCTTAGCGTTATACTTAGCGAAGTATTCGATAAAGGTATTTAGATCGCCGATACTACTAGTACCGCCAAAGGAATTTAGCTAGTAGTTATCTATTAGAAAGCTAAGGCCGTGGTCTTTGGCCTTAATATTATTTATAAGGGCGGCCTTTACCTTCTTTTTAACGGCGTCTAGGATGCTCGGTAGCCGCTCGTATATAGTATTAATAGCCGAACACGTCGTAGTAATAGATAGTCGGCGAAGCGCGCTCGTATTATAGTACTCGAAAGTCTCGCTATTCGCCTTCTAGTGGCCGCCGCCCTTAATCTTAGAGTAGAGGTTCTAGGCGGCGTTATTATAGTACTCCCGCTTAGCTAGCCCTAGCTCGCACTCGACGTAGCTAACGACGTAGGAAGCGACGCTATCGCTCGGCCTAAATATCTTCTTATTCTCTAAGTCTACCGGTGTCGCTATACTACGCTTTAGCTAGATCGTATCTAGGATTTAGTTTATAATAGTAGCTATATCGCCGTCGGAGATCTAGCCGCTAGAGAGTAACGTCTTAAAGACCGTAGAGAAGACTATACTAGTATTACTATCGCGGAGCTTACTATAGTAGTTCTCCCTCTACTTCTCTACCGTGCTAAAATCTTGCTCTAGAGAGCGGATAAAGTCGGGCTTAATTAGTCTTAGATAGGCGATAAGGTCCTTAGCCTTATTAAGAACGGAAGTAGCCGTGTTAAAGATATACCGCTAGGCCTCTAGGCCGTTAATAGACGCGAACTAGGTTAACTTAACGTTTTTAATAAAATAGACCTCGTCGAGTAGGACCGTATTAAATACGCCGCGGAGAATTTAGTTATACTTATTCTTCTTCTTCTCGTTAGCGCTCTTCTTTGGAGAACGAAGCACCTACCGCCTATCTTTAATAAGCGCGAGGAGCGGTCTTAGAGCGCGTATAACGTTTTATATAGCGCGATATATTAGCGTCTTCTATACTAATTACGCGAGGAGGAGGAGAAGAAGAGAGAGAGAAAGAGAGAGAAAGAAAAAAAAAAGAATTATAAATATAGTAGTTAATCGCGCGACGAAATTTATATAGTATATAGTAGTAGGTAAAGGTATTTAGTCGTAGAACGAAATTTCGTCGCGAGATAAAATACGCTAGCTAGGTATAATTCTAGAGAAAGAAGAAAGAGAGAAAGAGAGAGAAAAGAAATAACTTATAAATTTTTTACTCTCTAGTAGCTTCTCTGCCTAGTCTTTATCTAGCTTATTAGTGGGGTTAGTCTAGATCTCTACCGGCTTAGACGGCGTAGCTAACTTATTACTCGCCTTTCTCTTACCCTTGGCGGCACTAGCGCGTATCTTTTATAGTATATTAACGGCCTCGCGCGCTTCTTCGTAGTAGTCGAGTAGGGAGCTATTCTTAGTTATACGCGTACTAAATATATTATACGAGCAGACGATAAATGTCCGGGTAGTAGACGGGCGGCTAGGGTCGAGGTCGTTAAGATAGTCTTACGGATATAGTCTAGCTAGGTCCTTAACGACGCTCGTTATCATAGTAGATATTTATTAGCGGGGGTCGTCTTTCTTAAGGCCGGACTAGCCGATAACGCGAAATCTAATATCGCTAGACGTCTTATAGGTCGCTCTAAACTTCTCGTGCTAGTTTATTAGAAGGCTAGCAGGAACGATAATTAGTTAGAAAAGATAAGAACTATTAGAAGCTTTAGAGGCGCGTTAGCTAACGTCTACGAGATAGGCTATAGACGTTAGGGTTTTACTTAGACTAGGGTCGTTAAATAAGACGGAGCTCTTCTTCTATAACTTCTCTCTACGGCGTAACTAGGTAACGCTAGTAATCTAGTAAGGCTAGAACTTACGGAAGGTCTTATTAGAGGTATCGCCGCGGTCGTCTATTCTTACGTTAACTATTAGATTCTTAGGGTCGAGGCCTAACTTAGTATAGATATTTCTATAGCTTAGCTCTTTAGGCGTTAAGACTATAGCTAACTTACTCTTCTAGAACGCTAATACCTATTAATCTATCGTATTACCCGCTATCTTCTACTACTCTTCGCTATTTATAGCTCTTAGCCTACTACTTCTTACTAGCTTCTCGGCCTCGACCTTCCTCTCTATAAACGCAAGTAACTTACTTAGAATAGATAGTTCGACTTTCGAGGGGGGAGGGCTAGAAGTCTTATACTAGTATTTCTCGCTAGGCTTAGATAGGGCTAGGGAGGGGTTAAATAGCTACTTAGAATATATATTATTACGCGGGCCGTTCTTAAAGACCCTCTCGAGTACTATAATACTATTACTAGACTTTAGAATAGCCGGAGTATTCTTTTCTAGGTCTTTATATAGATCGTCTACGCGCTCGTTAATAAGCTTCTCTACTATCTTCCTAGTAGTTAGATTGCGCGATTCTTTCTTTAATCGGCTAATTAGCTACGTAGTATTAGTATAGTCTTAGACGACTTTAAATATAGAAGTACTACTATGCTTTTTAGCCTCGGGCGTAGTAGAGTCTACCGTGGCCGCCTAGAGATTATTAGATGTGCCGCCGCTAGTCTAGACACTAAGTTCCGGGTAGTCGGTATAGAGCGGTAGAATAGAGGCGTCGTTAGTATCCTAGTAGATATACTAGTATAGAATAGTAGCTTATCTATAGATGCCCTTACCTCTACCCGCGCGTATAATATAGCGCAGGAGTAAGCAGGCGCGAAAAATGTTATTAAAGTCGTAGACTAGCTTAGAACTAGGGGCTAGCGGGTATTAGACGTTCTTAGAGTTCGCGAAAATATTTATCGAATTCTTAGATAGTAGGAGGCGAATATACTAGACGCGGGTAACGTAGTCGACTATACTCTAGAAGATCTTAGTATTATTATCTATAGTCCGGGCTACGATATTCTTAGCGTAATTAAGCTACTTCGAGATGTAGAGAGTATTCTTAAGTAGATAGTTAAAATACTTAGCGTAGATATCGGTGGGCCCCGTAAAGAATAAATTTATAACCTTAGTATAGTTAAAGTTAGTTAAGTACGACCTACTCTTCTTTATATTAATATAGAACTAGTTCTTGTTGTCGCTAACGTACGAGTCGAGAATACGCTTAATATCGGGTAGCTAGAGAAGCTTAGTAAGTATTTTAGTATTTACTAACCGAAGAAGGCCGGCTAGCTTAGATATATTTATAAATATACTCTTCTTACCCTTAACTAGAATAAAACGAATAGAATAGACTAGATAAGAAAAGAACTTTAAATAGAATATAGCGTTAACTCGGATATAGAGAAGCTTTTTATAGCTAAGATATTTCTTATAGAGGTTATTATTCTTCTTAGAAGATATAGTTTATATAAAAATAAGTTAGTACTTAACTTCTTATTTAATAGCGTATTTAATCGCGCGACGAAATTTAATAGTAGAAAGGCTAGTAATTAGAAGGAGGGCATTTAGTCGCGCAATAAAATAGACTAAAAAGAAGACTAGTAATTAGAAAAAGAGTATTTAGTCGCGCGACGAAATAGACTAAAAAAGAACTATTAGTTAGAAGAAGAGTATTTAGTCGCGTAACAAAATAGACTAAAAAAAAGGACTAGTAGTTAGAAGGAGAATATTTAGTCGCGTAACGAAATAGACTAAAAAAAAAGACTAGTAGTTAGAAGAAGGATATTTCGTCGCGCGACGAAATAGATAAAAAAAAATAGTTAATAGTAGAGAGAGGGGGTATATTTCGTCGCACGACGAAATACGACTATAACTTAGAGTTAAACGTAAAAGAGTGTCGTTAAGTAGGTAGTTAATTTAACTTCCACGCTATAGTCTTATTTAAATAAGCAGATAAGGCCCTAATCTTATATAGTATTTTATCGCGTAATAAAACGTATGTAGTAGTAGTAGTTATAGTAATAATTAGAGAGTATTTAGTCGCACGACGAAAAATTTTATAGGGTTAATAGTAAGGCTCTCTAGTAGGGTTAGTAGTATCTAGGGCTAAGCTAGGCTAGGTAGTAGCTAGGCGTATTTAGTCGTATAACGAAAAATCTAAGCGAATTAGAAGGCTACCGCTTTAGAAAACCGCTAATCGCCGCGCTAGCGACGCGCTAAAAAGCGCGGCGCTAGGCTAGCTCTACGTATAAGGGTAGATAAGTAGAAAATAATAGCTTACCGCTATATAGAACGCTATAAAATAGAGGCTTTTAGAAGAGGAAGGATAGAGGAGCGATAGAGTTAAGATTATTAAGCGGTCGTAATTATAGTTAACGGTAAGAAAGAAGAGCGAGAGTATTTATAAAAGTTAAAAAGATCTAAGTTAATTTTAATTAATTAACTTCTAAAGTTTACCCGGCTAGTAGTATATAACTTACCGCTTCGATAGAATATTTTTATTGCGCGACGAAATATTCTGCTTAAATATATCTACTTTAGCACTCGAGCTACTATATTATATAATTACTAGCCTCTAGTAGAATACCCGGCTTTTAGATAAGTAAATTTAATAAGTATAAATTACTAACTTTATAAACTTTCGTCGCGCGACGAAGTGCCTAGCTATAGTAAGTCTACTTTAGTACTCGAGCTACTATACTATATAATTACTAGCCTCTAGTAGACTGCCCGGCTTCTAGATAAGTAAATTTAATAAGTATAGATTACTAACTTTATAAACTTTCGTCGCGCGACGAAGTACCTAGCTATAGTAAGTCTACTTTAGTACTCTAATTACTTTACTCGCTAGCCTCTACCGAGAATGCCCGGCTTTTAGATAAGTAAACTTAACTAGTATTAGTTACTTACTTAATAAACTTTCGTCGCGCGACGAAGTATCTAGCTGCAGTAAGTCTACTTTCGTATCTAAGCTACTATACTATATAATTACTAGCCTATAGTAGACTAACAGCTTTTAGATAAGTAAACTTAACTAGTATTAGATACTTACTTAATAATTTTTCGTCGCGCGACGAAGTACCTAGCTATAGTAAGTCTACTTTCGCACTCGTACTACTATACTATATAATTACTAGTCTCTAGCAGACTAACGACTTTTAGGTAAGTAAATTTAACTAGTATTAGTTACTTACTTAATAATCTTTTATCGCGCGACGAAGTGCCTAGCTATAGTAAGTCTACCTACGCTCTCGAGCTACTATACTATATAATTACTAGCCTATAGCAGACTAACGGCTTCTAGGTAAGTAAACTTAACTAGTATTAGTTATCTACTTAATAATCTTTTATCGCGCGCTAAAGTGCCTAGCTATAGTAAGTTTACCTACGCTCTCGAGCGACTATACTATATAATTACTAGTCTATAGTAGACTAACGGCTTCTAGGTAAGCAAACTTAACTAGTATTAGTTACCCACTTAATAATCTTTTGTCGTGCGCTAAAGTGCCTAGCTATAGTAAGTCTACCTACGCTCTCGAGCTACTATACTATATAATTACTAGCCTATAGTAGACTAACGGCTTCTAGGTAAGTAAACTTAACTAGTATTAGTTACCTACTTAATAACCTTTCGTCGCGCGCTAAAGTACCTAGCTATAGTAAGTCTATCTACGCTCTCGAGCTACTATACTATATAATTACTAGTCTATAGTAGACTAACGGCTTCTAGATAAGTAAACTTAACTAGTATTAGTTATCTACTTAATAATCTTTCGTCGCGCGACGAAGTACTTAGCTATAGTAAGTCTACTTTCGCACTCGTACTACTATACTATATAATTACTAGTCTCTAGCAGACTAACGACTTCTAGGTAAGTAAATTTAACTAGTATTAGTTACTTACTTAATAACCTCTCGTCGCGCGACGAAGTACCTAGCTATAGTAAGTCTACCTACGCTCTCGAGCTACTATATTATATAATTACTAGCCTCTAGTAGACTGCCTAGCTTCTAGATAAGTAAATTTAACTAGTATTAGTTATCTACTTAATAAACTTTTATCGCGTGACGAAGTACTTGGCTATAGTAAGTCTATCTTAGTACTCGAGCTACTATACTATATAATTACTAGCCTCTAGTAGAATAACGACTTCTAAGTAAGTAAATTTAACTAGTATTAGGTACCTACTTAATAAACTTTTGTCGCGCGACGAAGTATATAGGTACTATAGGCTAGCGTCTATATAATAATAGGTTAATTTAGTTATTGCGGTTTATAAAGTCTACGTAACGTAAGCTTCTAGAATAGCTACTACTAGCTATACGATGCCCGAATCGCCCGTTTTACGTACGGTATCGTACTACACCTAGGCGATCGGCTCGAGGGTTAAGCGCAAGTCTAGGGTTAGCGCGGCGGACGGGCGTACTATCTAGATACTAAAGCCGCTAAAGGCGCCCCTATACCGCGAATCGGTAGAGAGAAATACGGTAGAAATGACTAAAAATATAATACCGTCTAAGTCGTAGCTCTAGCCCGCCCGCACACTAAAGCTGTTCGGGTATACTTTCTACGAAAGAAGATAGGCCTAATACGCATAGCCGGGGGCGCTTCTTAGCTTAGCGCGTAGGGCGTCCCGTAGCTTCTATACCGCGTTATTAGGCGGGAGGCTATAGACGGTATAATTAGGCGTTACGTAGGCGTTCGCGCTAGAGTATCGATTAATTATATATAGAATATACCTAACGTCTAGGTGTAGACGGTTTAGTAGAGACTTAAGCCTTAACTCTAAGGCTCTTAGTAGCGAGGCTAGCGACTAGCTCGCGAGAGCCGCGTTACTAATAGAGCTAGCTCGTATAACGGACGACGCCGATAAGGCTACGTAACTACGCTTATAGGCGTCTACGCCTACTTCTACTAGCGTTCGTACCGGCGTAGCTATTACTAGAATCTTAACCGCCGGCGACTTATTATACGTTCTAAGCGGCGGAGAGCTCGGGGGGTCTAGCTCGCCGGGCGTTAAGGCTACTAGAGCCGAGTCTACTACGAACTCGCGCGCGATAGGCGGGTTAAGCGTTACTTCTACTGTCGCTACTAGCTGGTTTCTCGCGTAGATATCGTACGTAGCGAATACCGACTAGTAGACCGTATTACCGACGCCGTCGATAAACGAGCTAATTATTATAAGCCGATACGCTTTAGTTATTAATACGTTAGTTAGCGCGGCCGTATTCGCTACGCTAGAGTTAGGGGCTTTTAAGAGCTTCTTAACGTTATACTCGCTATAGAGGTAGAGCGCGGTCCTAAACTCGCCGGGCTCGCGCGCTAGTCTACCGCTTTACTAGACGAGATTGATTATACCGTAGACGCCGCTAAAGGCGAAGATAGCGGTCGTTAGTTCTTTAACGTTAATACTAACTTCGAAGCCGGGCGTAGCGACTACGATACTATACTCCCCATCCATAAATAGCTCTATCGTAAGCCGGCACTCTTCGAGCGGTAGAACCGAGTAGTAGGACCGGGCCTTAAACTTCTCTAGCTCGCCGGCCAGCTCCTCTACCCGGGCGCGTAAGCGGACGAAGATTACGGTACGGGCGTCGAGAGTACGCTACTCAGCGGCTATCTTACGGATAAGGGCTAGCTACTCGGCCTATTTTACGTAGGCGAATTAATAGAAGATATTCTTGCGGGTATAGAGCCGTCTAACTATTAAAGCCCGCGCCCTCGGAATTTAAAAGGTCTAAAGAAGGCCCGCCTCTACGTATAGCGGAAGTAAACCAGATATAAAGACGATACCGAATAGGCGGGGCCCGCGGCTAGCTAGTAGCTTTTAGGCTAGATATAGTAGCTAGTCTATACGTAGTAGCGTATCTCTCTATAAATAGTCGAAGCTATAGATATACGCCTCGTCTATAATAATCTACCGTACGAGCCCGTTGCTCGCTAGCCGCGAGAAGAACGTGCTAAAGACCGGCGTAATAAAGGTCTCTAGAATTACTAAGACGAAGTCTTTAATTTCGTTCGTCTAGTCTAGTTAGAAGTTAGTAGTTTATAGACCTACTCGTACTAGCCTCTATCTAAGCTCGTTCTTTAAGGCTAGAAAAGGTACTACTATAATCGTATAGAAGCCTTTATTAACTAGAATAGATATAGTAGTAATAGACGTTTTACCCGCGCTAGTAGAAAGTACGATAATATAATTCTACTACGCCGTTATTACTTACTTAATGGCGTCTAGCTGCCCGTCTCGAAACTAGGCCCTAAAGCTATAAAGCTCGGCTAGTTCGTCCCGGATCTACTCTTTTAATATCTCTATCGGTTGCTCCTCCTCCGTCTTAACGTAGGAATATAGTAGCTAGGGCCGCTTTGGCTCTCGCTCTAATTTTACTACCGTGCTAAGAGTAGAGTCGAGTAAGTCGAATATAATTATAGTATTTACGCCGGTTCTAATTCTCTTTATCGTACTATAGGCCTCGCCTACCTAGGTAGTTATATAGTTATTTAATACCCTATTAGTATATTAGTACTAATATATACGTAGATTCTTCTACAAGATAACGGTTTGGGGAGGCATTTTATTACGCGATAAAGTACGGTCTATATAAGCCGGCCTAATAAGCAGCGCTTATTATAGGAATTATAGAGAAGAGAAAGAAGAATAAGAGAAGAGAAGATTAGAATATATAAGTAAAATATTATAGAGGGGGGGGCGAAGTTAAAAATACCGTAGAGAGAGAGAGAGAGAGAAGAAAGAGAAGAGTTAAAAATATTATAAAAAGAGAGAAATTAAAAATATCGTAGAAAGAAAGAAATTAAAAATATCGTAGAAAGAGAGAAATTAAAAATATAGCTTAGTATATATATAAATCATAGGGTTAGAATAATAGAAATATTTAATAAAGTATAAAATATTTATTCTATATCTATATCGTTAATTCTAAAAAGCCCGTGCTATAGGCGGCTTACTAGCGTAAACGCCCTAAGTATTCTACTATTAAGCCCCGTTAGATCGTTAAAGCTAATAGCGTAGTATTAGTCCTCGATAGGCCGCGAGTAGCTAGCTATAATAGTATTAACTATATCGTCCTCGTTAGCTATAACGGCCGAATGCTCGCGGATATACTTCTTCTTAATAGTAATAGCGACGTGCCGCTAGTCTCTAATCTTTAACTTTATATCGAGGTAAAACTACGTAGTTTACCCTAGGGCGTCCGCTAGCCGTACGGCTATAATAAGCGTGGCCGAGGTCTAAAAGAGGCCGGTATGCTCCTCTTTCACACGCTCCGGGTATAGAATCGCGTGTATATCTTCGAGAAACGGCCTAACGTCGGCTAGATACGTAATAACGACGCGAGAGAGATTAGTCGGGAGCGCTTTTATAATAATCTTTAGCTAATTCTTCGTCGAGTCGGTCTTATTATAACTAAAGATAGCTAGTACGTAGTTCTAGTAGACGTATATATTCCGCCGGCTTTATATAGAATTTACCGCCTTAAGCGAGTAGTTCTCGGACGCCCTAGCGGGCAGGCCGTAGATTAAATATATAGTAACGGCTAGGCTTAAAACGAACTGCTTTACGGCCTTATAGTAGGCCTAGGCGCCCGCTTCGAAGACTTCGAGGGAGCCGTCGCTATTAAGAGAATAGAAGGCCGGGCGCTCGTCCTCGCTATAGCTCTTAGTCTAGCGAAAGACGCGGAGGTAGCCGTTATAAAGACGCTAGTTCTAGCCTAAATTTATAAAGTTAAAGCCTTAGGTGCTAAAGTTAAAATCGTTCTTAAAGAGTATAGAGTTTCTCGACTAGAGATACGTCTACGGCTCTACGCCACTTCTAAATGCTAGCGCCGTTACGCTCTTCTCTAGCCGGGCGATAACGGACTATATTATATACGAAAGCGACGGTAGCTTAATAGGCCGCCCTTTAAAAATTAGCTTCTCGAACCCGAGCTTCTAGTATATAAGAAAAGCTTAGTAGAAGCTCTACGAGATAGTCTTAGCGAATATCTAAAGCGTATAAATAGCGTTAAATATAATAGGCGTTCCGTACGAGATTATCTACGACGCGTAGGCCTTAATTTACTATAGCGTTTAGCTTTTGCGCGGCGGCCCGTCGGCTAGCGAGAGGAAGTGCCCGGGTAGCGTACCGATGTAGTTATTAAGGGCGAAGAGGCGAATACCGTAGATTAGGCCGGGCGTAAGGCCTCTAAACTCGGCGGCGTTTCTCTAGCGCTTATTCTTAGGCTTATAGGCGGTAATAGCTAGGTACGTAAAGAGCGGGCTCTACTACTTACTCTAGTAAATATCCTAGCGCACAATTTAATAGATAATTTAATTAAGAACTCTCTAGGTCCGCTTCTCTACGTTAGTAGCTCCGCTGATAGCGCCGAGGAGAAGTCTATTTTAAAACGCGGTAACTAGGGCCTAGAAGCTCTTACTATTTATTATTTCGAGCCCGCGCTAGTCCGTAGAGATTCGAAGGAGAAAGGTAAAAAAGAACGTTTATTAATTTAAATAGTACGTAATACTATAATCTTAGATTTTACCTAGTGGCGTAAAGTTCCTCTTAGCCGGCGTGAGGCTATTAAAGACGTAGTAATAGATAGTTAGTAACTATAGTATCTTAAATAAAAGCTATAGTAGCTAAGATTAAATATACTTAGCGAGAAAGTTACTAAAGAAGATCTTTTCGTTATTAGCGTTCTCCGCGCTTATAAGGGCGAATAACTTATCTATACGCCTACCCGCGAAATAATACGGCTAGTTAGTATAGAAAAGCTAGATACCGACGTTGTTCTCCGAAGGTACCTCTAGCGCCGTACTAATTAAAATAGCCTACTCTCTCTAGACTTTTAAGTAGGCCTAGCGAAAGGCCTAGTAGCGCTTAGAAAAACTACTTTTGCCGTCGATAGCGCCTTCCTCCGGGACGACGACCTCGAAAAACCCCGGCCGGACCTAGCTAAATAGCGTAGACACCGTAATAGACGCGAAGAATAACGCCGTATTAGCTCTTATTACGCCGTGCTTATTAAGGTAGTACTCGATAGTGCTAATCTTAGTATAGACGTAGCCGTAGCTATCTATAAACGTATACTTAAAGCTATTAGTAACCTTAAGCTAGGGGTAGTACCCCTTAGCGTATACGGCCGGGAACTTTTTATAGTCTTAATAGGTTAAGACAGCCTCTTAGACGCGATTAGATATAAGCTAGGGCTAGAGCGAAATATTAAACCCGTGCACGTTCCTTAGATAACTACGTACGGAGAACTATCTAGCGTTAATCGCGTATCTATAGGGCTTATAAATAAGAATCTTCCGCTCCTCGTCCTAAATAAGGGTAGGGTGGGACGTTACCTACTCGTATACCGGCGCTAGGCTAGGCGGTAGGGTAATAGGGTAGAAAGAGCTATCTCGCTAAGTTAGCTCTAGAAGACTTATAGTAAGAGCGAAAAAGAAAATAAAAGATAATACTATAGAAAGAACGTCTAGCTAATATATATTTTATATAACTAGCTATTCTACTTTATATAGTATATTTTTCTAACGAGTAGTATTATAGGCCTACTATATAAGTTATACTTCTATCTATGCGCGATCGACTCTATTCGATCGCACGACGAAAGTTGCTTAGTTATAAAGCGTAGCTTTTACCTATATATTTTATCGCGCGACGAAATACTTTCTAGGATTACTACGAAAATATATTTTTCTGTATAGATAAATTTAGAGTTAGTTTAGTATTTCTTAGCTCTTACTCTTTATTTCTACTACTATATAACGCTATTGCGGTAAACGATTATTAACGCTAGCGTAAAATTAGTCTAGTCTAGTATAACTCTTAAGTCTAATAATTCCCGTAATACGAAAGAATCGGAAGTTTAGGAGCTATACTTAGCCTAGACGAGTTAAGTTCTATAGATTAGATATAAGTACTTCTAAATAGTCGATTAGTTTAAATCGCGTGGCGAGGGTACTAATAGTAGGCTAGCGTTAATATTCTTTTCTTTTTTTTTTTTTTTTTTTTATACTTCTATTTAATAAGGATTTACTTAAGTTTACTTTCTATAGATAGGTCGTTATATATTACGGCTATATTATATATATACGTCTTAATATATATTTCGTTACGCGATAAAATACTTTCTACGCTTACGCGGATATATCTAATCTTATATAGGTAAATATAGTTTTATTTATATATTATTATATACTATTAGTATTATATAATTTCTTTATATAATAAATAGTCTTTAATTTTACTAGTAATATTTTACTTTTATTCTTTTAGGTTCTAAGGTACCTTTACGTTCTTTAGCGGCGAAGTTTCTAAGTAGAGAAAATAATCGCCTCTAAAGACTTTTTAAAATCTATAAAAGTCTTTTTTAGTCTAAAGAAATTAAAAATTAAATCTTAAAGAGCAAGCCTCTCGTAGTCTTATTAAAGAAAGTTAAGTTCCCTTTCTTTTTTCTTAATATAATGTTTTCGAACGCTTTTGAGAAATAATACTCGAAAGTAGCTTTTATAGAGTTTTTCCCCTAGACCGAGAATGTAATACTTAGCGGTAGTATACTACTTAAAGTAGTCTTATAGAGCTATATAGTTCTACTATATATTACGCGGTAGGAGTAAGCTATCTACTTCTATATTTATATCTAATACGACGCGTATAAATCCCTAAGTATACTTTAAGTATATACTCTATAATCTCGCGCTTATCTTTTTAGTGCTAAAGACTTCTTATTTTCCCTACTACGCTGGTAGAAACGAGACTAAGAAGAAGAAGATAAATAAGAAGTAGAAAGAAGAAAAAACGAGAAGCTAATAGAATTTATTTCTCGTCTTCTTTAATTCTAGAAGTTTTTACTTTAAGTACGTTTTAGCTTAGCTTCTTAGAAATATATAACGAAGTCTTAGCGGTTAAGTCTTTACTTAAACCTACTCTCTAGTATATATATTACTTTAGTATTACTCTTAAGATCTATCTATACTAGCTAATAACTGCGCTGCTACTAGTTTCGTTTAGCGGCGAGGGCGACGAGTTCGTACTATACGTACTTAGCCTACCGTCGTGTTGTGCGTTTAACTATCGACGTATTATACGTTTAATTATCGCGCGTAGCGCTATAGCGCTATATCTACTATAGGTATTTCTTACGTTTAATAAAATATCGTAGCTGCTAGCAACTAGAGCGCGGTAGTAGAAAAAAAGAGATTAAAAATAAGTTAGTTATTATATTAGTAATTAGTATTAGGTAGACCGTACTAATAGAAAGAAGGTAGAGGGCGATATCTACTAAGACGCTAAGCCTAATACTATCTTAGATAAATAAATGCACACGTCTTAGTTTTAATTATATAATATATATAGGCTATACGCTCTTTATAAGCTAGTAAAGCTGCGTAATTATAAGAGATATACCGCTTTATCTATATATATATATATTTTCCACTCTTCGAGCATATATTTTACGAGGAAATATAAATATTATATAACTAAGTATTTTTATCGCGCGACGAAATACCCTTCGCGGCTACGACTTATATTATCTATATTTCTAGGTAAGCGAAGTTTCGTCTAACTCGTAGAATTAAATATTTCGTCGCGCGACGAACTACGCCTAGCGACGACGAGAACTACTACTCTTTTTAACTAAGTAAATTTTCCTCTAACTTATATACGTAGAATATTTCGTCGCGCGACTAAATATTTTTCCTGATAAGGGCGAGAATAGCTACTCTTTTTATCTAAGTAAATTTTTCTCTAGATACGTAGAATATTTCGTCGCGCGACGAAATACCCCCTAGCGATAGTATAGACTACTACCCTCTTCTTATCTAAGTAAATTTTCTTTGCGCGTCGAATATTTCGTCGCGCGACGAAGTGCCCTAGGCGCCGCGGGAGAAAATAACCGCTATCTTTTTCGTCTAAGTAAATTTATCTTTATTAGTCGTCGAATATTTCGTCGCGCGATAAAATGCCCCCCTTTTCTCCCCTCCGGAGCGATGGTAGGAACTACTACTCTTTTTTATATAAGTAAATTTTTTTTTAAATTACGGTGCGTAAGGCGTTTCGTCGCGCGACGAAGTGCCCTAGGCGGGGTAGTTAAGGCGCTTAGCGGCTCCCCGTCCAAGTAAATTTAAAAATCGCGCGACGAGAATCGGGTACCTAATTTCTAAGCGAAGAGCGCTAAGACCCGTTGTTTTAGTAAGAAATTAGGTATCTATTCTCCTAATAGTAGTATTAGGTAATATAAAGTTAATCTTTATAGCGCTACTTCTACTTGTCTATCTAGTTCGGATTAGATTCTTTAGACTTTTTATTATTATTTTAACCGTTATTATTGCCCTTCTTAGAATTCTATTAGTTAGTTATATTAAGGGCTATAGCGTCTTCGCCTTCGAGGATTATTCTTTTATGGCGAGGCTTCGAGGTATTAACTTATTAAGAACCTATCTTTTATTTATATATATAATCGTTAATCTAAGACGTAAGGTCTACTATCTTTTAAAAGATAAATAAATATTTATAGATAATTATATTCTTCTTAACTTCTTTCTTTAGGCCTTTATAGAAAAGGTCGCGGAAAGTCTTATCTAACTATTTAAGATAGGCTATAAGCTATTAAAACTTAGTTACGTAGATAGCTATAGATCCTAGTTATTTAACGGTTATAATATCGTTAAAGGCTTTACGTACTTTATCTCGATTATTAAAAGTAGTCTTTAGGTTATCGGCGAATCCCGTATATATATCGAAGATTTTCTTAGTCTTTTCTTATCTCTTCTCGAGAGAGTATTCGTTAGCTAGATAGTCGCGAAGGTATAGCTCTATTTATATCTCTACCGTTTCTCTAAGATAGATTAATGCGAAGAGTACTGCTTCGCGTCGTTATTAAACTATACTTAGTTAAACTAAAGGTAACGCTTTATCTAAAGTAGAAAAAATTAGAGCTTCTTTCTATTTCTATTAAACTTCTTAGATACCGCTACTTTAATCTTAGTAGCGCTCTATTTTATTATATACTTAATTAGTTAAGTATTCTAAGTCTTTAGCTTCTTAATAAGCTATAAGAGCTTAGCTCTAGTAGACTCCGTTTATTATATAGACTAAGCTAGCTCCTAGGTATTCTAAATCTAATTCTCTACTAGGTTAACCTCTATCTAAGATTCTAGTACTATTACTATTTTTTAAACTCGTTAGGGAATAATATCTTACCCGATAAAATTTAATCTTAGAGCCTTTCTCTTCTTATAAAGATAGTAGTTAAAGTATAACGAGCGGGCCTCTACCTCTAAGAATTTAAATACTAAAGAGAGAGAAACCTATTAAAGAGTTTTCTTAAGTAGATATAAGAAGAGAGTAAGAGTAAGTTAAATACTTAATAGACGAAGTACTACGTGCGAAGACTATATTACTAATAATTAGTACTAAATTATTATTAAAGTTAACTATAAAGGTTAAAGCTATCTAAGAAATATAGTTTATATACTAGTAGAAGAGTATATATAATTTAGAAAATTATAAGAATTATTCTAATAGGAATAATTCTATATTAGATTAATCGAACTAATTACTCTAATTAAGTAGAGCGGGTCTACCGCGCTTACCCTAGTAGATTAATACTTAGCGTTACGTAATTTACGTAATTCTTAAGTTTCTTTCTATAAGGATAAGTTCTAAGCATTCTTTCTTTAGACTCTATTTTATATAGGCTACGCCGTAACATCTAAATACTAATAAAAATAAAGACTAAAATATAAAATAAGTTCTAGATAGCGGCTATATTAATAATTAATTTAAATATCTTTTTAAATAGAAGAAAGACTAGAATAATATCTAAAAATTACTAAAACTTTATAATTATTAAAAACTTATTAATAAGTTCTATTACTAAAACCTAGATTAACTAATATTACTAACTTATTATATATAAAAAACTCGAAATTAAAATTAAAAAATAAAAATAACTATATTTAATTAACTAAACTAGTATTCTTAAAAAATATAGACTCTAAGCTAGTATTAAAAGACCTAATAAACTAGAATAAACTTATAGTAGTATTAGCTAAGGCCTTATTATATAAATACTTTAATAATCGCTCGCTCTTAGTATTTTTTAGATTAACTATATTTCTAGTAAAAAAAGAGAATAAAGCTATTTTAAAATCTTTTAATTCTTTTAGTATATTAATAGCGTTAGACTTTTACTATAGTATTAAAATAGCCTAGTACTTAAATAGTATACGCTATTTTTTATATAAAATAATTTATTTATAACCTTCTATAACTAGTTCTTAAAAGAAAACTACTTAGCTTAAGCCTTATCTAAAGTATAGTAAAGATACTTAACTAAAAAAAAAAATTAATAAATAGAAGTAAGAAAAAAATAAAACTTTATAATTAAAATTTTTTAAGCTATTAGTATTATATCTAATATAATTATTTCTCGTATATTTACTATAGCGCGAGAAATCTAAGACTATTTTATAAATTATCTTTAATATATTCTTCTTATGCTAGGCGTTTAATAATAAATATTAAAAATAAGAAACTAGTATTACTACTTTTAATAAATTAATCTTAGCTCTAAGAGACTTATATTTAGCTATTTAATCTAAACGAGAGTAAGCCTTAACTATACTAAAAAAAATATATTTAAATAGTATAGTAGAATTTATAAAAGAAAAAAAAAATATAGAAAACCTAAAATATAAATAAAATAAATAAATCTTCGGGCTAAAAATCTTTAAGAGAAGAAATAGTACTATAAATTCTAAAGAATAAGAGCTTTATAATTCTATAAATAAAAGGCCCGTACGAAAAATAATACTTTAAAAATTAAGAATTTTTATAAGTAGTAGAGCTATATAGCTAAAATATCTATATAAGAAAACTAGTCTTAAAAAATAACGCGTATAATTCTAGGCTAAATAGTAACTAAAATCTATATAGAAATAATATCTACGTAATATAGTAATTATCTAAAAAAATAGTAGAACTAAGTTTCTATAAAAAAAAATATCTATAAAGAAAAAATATAGATTTAAAAAACTAACTTTAAATATAAAAAATAAATAAGAGAATAGTAAATATATTATTTACTTATTAATATAGAAGTTAGATTTCGAAAAATAGACTTTAGTATATAAGTTATATAGAACCTACTTAAATTATAGTAATCTAAGATTTTTAATCTAATACTATTAATTTAGCTACTTTAATCTAGCTAAACTAATCTAGATTATTATAATTATTTTATAGTATATAAGTATACTTATTAAATAGTACTTTAATCTTTATAGTTAACTTTAGATTCTAATATAAACTTATTAGAAATAATAAACCTAATACGTACTACGCTTTAATTTATTATATAACTACTATTTATTATTTTAATTCTTTATTCTTTTTTTATTTTTTAAGATAAATCTTACTACTATCTAATTCTACTAGATAACTTTAAAGTCTAGTAGAAGAGACTACTATTATAAATAATATTTTATATACTATAGTTTTAGTTCTATCTTAGGTCTTTCTTAAGATTATTATTAATACTACTAATACTAGATCTTATATTATTATTTAAGTCTTATATCTCTTCTAATAATTTAAGAATATCGTTTCGCTTAGTAGAACTTATTTATATAATAAAACTATATTTTACTAAAGAGATTTTATTTTTTATAATATAGTTCTAGTTTTAACTTATATCGCTATTAGAGTTATTTATATAGCTACTATTTTTAGATCTTACGCTAGCTATATTTTAATTTATAGTAGATAAGAGTTATTATAAAGTATTTATTAATTTATTTTTTTATATATAAACTAAATTTCTATAGAAGATTATTAATTTCTCTTTAAAAAACTATTTTATCTTTTTTACTAAAGTTAAAGATAGGTTTTTATATTTAAATTTAAAATATATCTAAAATAATATTATATCTAGAAATTTATTAGACGTTAAAAAAATTTATTTTTAATAATTTTTAATTTAGAGAGTTATTTTTTTTATTTCTATTTTTATCTAGTTTTTTTTATAGACTAAGCTTTTTCTATTAAATTTATTAAGTAAATATAGCTTTTTCTTTTTTTAGTATAGAATCTTATATTATTCTATAAACTTATTATATATAAAGTTTTCGCTTAACTCTATATTAATTAGTATTAAAATAGAATATTTATTAAGTATTTCTTTTATTTTAAATTATTTCTAAAGATTTAGTCTAGTAAGAATTTTCGTATTTAGTATATATAATATTATATAAAGAAACCTAGACTATAATCTCTAGATTAGTTTTATTACTATAAAGCTATTTAGTTTTTTAGCTTTAAATAGCTATAGACTTTACTATAAATATAGTCTTTTTATTTATTAACTTAAAGATATACTTACTTTTAGTTAATCTATTTATTAGTATATAATTAATTTTACTAATAAATTATATTCTTTTATATCTAGTATTAAAAGACTAGCTAGTAGAGTTTCTTATTTAATATTTACTAAAGTATATAGTTCTAAATAGTTATTATATTATATTAATAAAGAATTCTTATTAACTTTTAAAGAAAATTATAGTCTACTTATTATTAAGTAATTATTTCTTAATAATAAAATATTATAAGCGTAGTTTTTTTTATAATAATAAGTTTATATTTCTTTTTATTTTATTTAATTTAAGTTTTCTAAAGAATTTCTTAGTGCTATATTTATAGTATTATAAGAGCTAACCTTCTCTTATAAAAAATCTAGATTATTTAGGCGAGTTAATTATTTTTATTTATTATTTCTATACTAATTCTATACTTAGCTATAAGATACTTAAGTTTTAAAAAAATTATAAAGTTTAGTATAGCTTCTACTTTACTATTTATTAAGTTATATAGTTCTTTAATTTTACTATTTATAAGCTTTTTATCTAAGAAAAAGCTATTAATAATTTTATTAGTTTTAATAACTTCTTTATTTTTAGTTATTATACTAAATTATTAAGGTATAGGTATTTCTAATACCTAATTTTAGTAAACTAATATCTAATTTTAATAAACTAATATCTATTACCTAATTAAGTAGTTCCGGTATATACCCGGGTTAGCGTCTTAGTAAGGAATACTAAAATCGCGTAACTATTATATAGCGTATATAGAAGCGTATATTATAGTAAATAGTCGCTATAATATTACGAAACTTTTTTCTCTACTAAAATAAGATATTCTAAATTATTTAGTAGAGTTATATTAAAACCGTATAAGTACGTATTATAGTATATTACTAAAATCTTTATATATAATAAATTGCTATAGAGCCTTTATATAGAATAGAATTTTACTAAGCGCGGGCTATCTTCTACCGCCTACTACTATAATCTTAGTATAGGGCCGGCTAGCGACGTTAGGCGTAAGTATAATTAATACTAACTAATATACGCGTCTAACTATACCCGCCTACCTTATAATAACTAATTAGTATATTAATTACTAACGTGGGTAGCGTTTCTACCGCTATAAGTAGCCTAGATAATATCTTAGAAAGCTCTACGTACGCGAAGAAACGTTTTCTAAGCGAAATTAGTACTATTTTAGAATAGATAACTCTAGCTATAAAATTAACGCGCGATACTAATACGGCCGCCGCCTTCTTTAACGAAACGTTTAATACTAATAATAAGACTAATAATAATAACCTAACGCCTTTTATTTTATTTCCCGAGGCTACCTACTCTTCTCTCGCCGCGGTAGAATAAGTACTAAGTAGCTAGGCGCGAGCTTATAGCTACGCCTATCGCGTACTCCGCTTAAAGAAGACGTAATAATAACGTAAAAAGAAAAAAGTACTAAGAAGTAGAGAGCTCTATTATAATATAATATACGAGTATATATCTACTATAACTAAACGTAAGACGACTTAGAGAGACTATAACTACTTCTATCGCGTATTAATCGCGCGCGTAGGTAACGATAACGAGTAGAAGGTTACTATATCTATTATAGACTATATTAAGGCCGTACGTATTACTCTATTAACTAACCCGCTATTACGTAATATTATTATTACTTATAATATATCTCTTAATTCTTCTACACATCCTACTTACCGTAAGCGTATGCTAAAGGTTATAGTAAAGATTCGCGAGCTTACTAATTAAGGCACGCCGCCGAAGCGTATATAGAGTATTATTACTAGTAACGCGGCTCTTAACGCCTCTTATATTACTATCTAAGACGTTAAGTACGAGAAGCGATAGTATAAGCTTAAGTGCCTATAGGGCTAGACTTTTATCTAAGCGCTTCTTAACGAGCTAAAAGATAACTTTAACTAGTTTATCTATTATACTCTTAATAGCTAATAGTAGCTTAATACGCTTTTCTTTACGTATAAGATAAGCCTCTAGGTACTAAAGTACTAATACGGCATCGTTCTTCTTAACTATATATATAAGACTAATATATATAAGATATTACTTCTATATATTATTAGCGTTAACTATACGAGTAGTAGTTTTACTATTAGCTTCTACTTTATTATACGTAAGAACGAGAATATCTACTCTACGGCTATTAGATTCTTTAAACGAGCTCTTAGTAATAATCTTACTCTAGATATATTCGTTATCGATAAAAAGCGAGTGCTAAAGAACGCTCTTACCGCTTATTTTTTTTATCTATATAGCTTCTCTATACTTAGCACGTCTATACTAACGTGCTTAAGCACGTATATAAGGTTTAGATTATATATAACGGCTAAGAGCCTAAATTTTAAGAGTAGTAGTAGTAGCTATGCGAAGCATTTATAAGCCGTTAAAAGAAGATAATAAATACCACTACGTAAGAGAACTTTACTAGCCGTTAGTAGAAGCTTTATACTAACTATAACTTATAGAAGGGCCTCCTTAGCTATATTTATAAAGAGTAGAAGCCTTATAAGAAGTAGTAGTATATAGTATAAATAAGCCGTTATTATTATTATAGTAACTTCGTTATCTTACGGCTTAAGGGCGCTTATTATTATCTTAAAAGTTATTTACTTATCTTATCCGGCGACCTTCTAAAGGTTAAGATTAATGTTATAATATATATTCGCGCGTAGTTTACGGTACTAAAGGCGTATTATATAAAGTAGTATTTACGCTAGCTATAAGAGGCCACGAGTAAGGCACTATTTAACGACGATATTAAGAGAGAGATATTATATAAGGCGCTATAGCTACTTCTATATTAGACTCGCCTTCTTTACTAGTAAGAGAACCGCGACGGCTTTTATAACGTTAAGAGCTATACCTATACTAATAACTTTTAGATAACGTACGGCCTATCTTACTATTACTATATACGTCGCTAGCTTAATTATAACCCTAGCTAGTAACTCTAACTAGATAATATTAACTCTTAGTAGCTTCTCCGCCTAGATAAGGCTTAAGAAGGCGTTAAACGCGTAGATATAACGGGCGAGCTATCTACTCTAACGACGCGACTAGAAGTCTCGCCGAAGTTTTCTCTAGACTCTTATAGATACGTCTATAACCCCTAAGTAGCTTATATACGCGGTAGACTAAGGTAGAATAATACTACTCGTAGAGAGCCTTCGTAATACGAGATAATTACGAGCTAGTAGGCGGCTATAATAGATAAGGCGAAGAGAATAGTAAGGCCGCCTAAGAGAAGATAAGCGGCTTCTACGGCTATAATACTAATACTAATATAGAAAGCTATATTTACGGCCTTCGCTACGTCTCTTACGTCGATAATAGCTAATACGCTATAGCTAACTTATACTTCTTTAGCTAACGAGCCTTCTTTGGCGCTACTACTAAATAAGCTTTCTTTAGCGCTACTACTAAATAAGCCTTCTTCGTTACTAATACCTTCGTTACTAACGTTTTTTTTAGCGTAATAGCCGCCTAAATAGCAGCCTTAATACTAGGCTAAATAACTAAGACGTAAGAGAGGCCGACCGCTAAGTAAAAAGAATACTAAGCCGCGTAAAAAGCTATAAAAGAGGCGCCTTAATAATAGTAAGTTTATTTAGGCCGCTAGTAATAATACTAGTAATAACGCTACCGCTAGTAATAATGCTATCGCTAGCAACGAGGCCGCTAGTAACGAGGCCGCTAGTAATAAGGCTAGTAACAAGGCTAGAGGCAGTTTAGATAACGTATAAGACACGGGCAAGGGCATTTATACTCGGGTTAGTATAGGGCAGGTATAGAAGAATCGTTTTAGTCGATTTTATATAGAAAAGAGGCTTCTAGAGGCTCCTAGAGCCTATAAAGAATAAGATAGTAATAAAAGAGCTTATAGATAGCTTATATAACGTCGCGGTTAGTCGCCTCGCCGTATATTTTAATATATAGATATTTATAGGAGATAAAGCCAAAATCTCTAAATTTTAGAATAAAAACGATAGAGATTTTATATATATCCTAATAAGGTATTAGTTTATTGAAATTAGGTATTAGTTTACCGAAATTAGGTATTAGAAATACCTATACTATTATTAAAGTTTATAGAAGTACTATTTTAATATATCTTTACTATTTATTACGATACTAGCTAGAGAAGACGAAGAAAGAATAGCTCTACTTTTTAAAAAAGATTTTAACTTTTTAAAGCGGGAAATTCTTAGTCTAGATTACGCTCTAAAGAATAGAAGATAAATCTATTATCTAGTATACTAATTTTAAATTACTCTATTTACTAGATTATAGTAAGCTAGCTAGTAATTTACTATAATCTAACTAAATATTTTATATATATAGGCTATACTTATTTATAGTAGATAGAATTTTTATAGTTAACTTATTAATTAATTCTTACTTTAATATTATATATAATTCTTTTTTATTTATCGCTATAGTCTTTTAAAAGTCTACACTATTTAATAATATACCCGACCTCCCCTAGAAAGAGTAATAGTATAATACTTTAATTATTATTCTATAGATACTAGAGGTAATTATCTAGTAAAAAATACTAACTATAAATAATAAGAATTTTCTACTCTAGTATAACTTCTAAGAAGAAGACGTATCTATAATTAAAAAATAACTTCTATTCTAATCTTAATTTTAAGACTTTATATAGGCTTTATACGGGCTTATCTAGAATTATTAAGCTACTATATAGCGCCTTAAACTTATCTAATAAAAGTAATTTAAATAAATAGCTTATCTAGCCTAAAATCTAACTTCTACGACTACCTATCTAATATAGACTCTAATAATTAACTAGAAAGTTACGTAAGAATCTATTTTAAACTTTAAATCTATAAATCTAGTTATATCTTTAGCCTTTAAACTAAAAATAAAGGCCCTAAATATATTTAATAGGGCTAGAGAGTAACTAAATAAATTTTTATAATAAATCTAAATATATTTTTATATATATCGAATTTTCTTTTAAAATAATATCTAGAAGATACTATTCGCTAGCTTTTACCTAAGAAATAATATTATTAGATAGTTTAAACTATATTAAATTAACTAGAATAGCGCTAAGCTATATAAAAAAACTAAAAAAATTATTAATAGTTTTAAAAAATTTACTAAGGTACTACGTACTACGTTTAATAATAAGAATTACTATAAAGATACTATCTATTAAATTTATTATTTAAATTAAATTAAATTAGCTATTAACTATATTATCTAGTTTTAACTATATACTTTATATCTTAAATAGATTAATAAGGTCTTACGTATACTCTACTATAAGAAATTTAAGAACTATATTAAGAATAAATTTATCTATACTAAGCTATCTACTATATACTAAAAAATAGTATATACTATAATTTAAATTAACTTATATATATATAATCGCTTCTAGAAGACGAGAAGATTTTCTAAAAATATTATTAATATTATTTAATCTTATAATAGTCTACTATTAGAAAATTCTATAGACCTAGATACTAGCTAATAAAGAACCCCTTAGCTAGCGCTAGAAAAAAAATAACGCTAACGTAAAAAGAGTCTTTACTTCTACTATAAAAAATATAAATATATTAGTAGAAACTATCTAGATAAGTAAACTAATAACTAATAAACTAATAATAAAAAAACTATCTCGACTACTAAAGAATAATATAAAATTTTTAATTATAATACTCTCTACTAGCCTATTTATAGTATTAAAGCCTACTTAACTTATTAAAAAGCTAAAAATATTAGTAAATTATTAGAATATAGTAGTTAGTAAGAAAGAGATTCTTTTCTAGAGTAGTAGTAGCCTCGAGCCGCCTAGAAAAGAAAGGTAGTATAGCGTAGCTAAATAGCCGTTACTAAAAGGCGTTCTAGATAGAGAAATTAACTACTTTATATATCTTATTTCTAAACTTCTATAAGGTCTTAATCTATCTAGAAAGCGGATCCTAGCAACTAGTAGCTAAAAGTAAAAAAGATTAACTAAGCTCTCTAATCCGCTAAAAAGAATATCTTCTACTAGAAGAAGAGCCTAAAACGCCGCTTATAAAAGTAGCGCTATATTAAATTCTTCGTATCTTAAACTACTATACGGGAAGCCGTTCCTCCTCCCTAAAATTCTATTAATAATTTAGAACTTAGTATATAAGACGTTCTACTCGTCTTTATAGTCTTTATAATCTTCGCTTCTTTATCGCCGGCGAAGAACCGCGCTAGCTAAAAAAGAAAGCGATATATAGCGTAAGAGGCGCTAATAACGCGTAAAAATATCTATAGTAACTTAATTACCTACTATAAACCTAATTAATAAAATCTAAAACCGGCCTAATAACTATAATATAAGTATTCTAGAGCGTCTATCGTCGTTACTAAACGCGATAGTCTAAATAGCGTTCTAGCTAGTTAGTTTCTAGAAGAAAAGACTATCTAATAAAAGAAAACTTATCGCAATCCTTAAAACGACTATACTATTAGTATAAATAATTATTATATACTATATAAAGCTAAACGATACTTTCTTCTATTTTTTTTAATATAATACTTATAACTCTCTCGAACCCTTAAAAGTCTAATCGGCTAACTAGTACCCGCTTAACTAGAATATTAAAATTAACGAAAAGAAATTAATTACTATAGTAGTAAAATAGTTTCTTAAGAAGCTTAACTAACTTAATTTTACTTAAAACGAGAACCTCTATAAAGACTATAAAATAAAATATTAGAAATATAAATAATAGTACTAAAGTAAATTAGTTTTAAAAGTCTAAATAACGCTAGCGAAACTAGGACCTTCTAGTCTAGTTATAATAAGAACGAAGATACTAAAAGTATTTATAGAAATAATATAAGTACTATAAAAATCTTATTCTATCGCTTAGACCCTCTAGAAAAGAGTATAGCCTTAGAAAGTTATTAAGTTATCGTCGTCTATAACTTTCTAGACATCGGAACGATATACTAACCGGGTAAATTAGAAACTAGAGAACTAGAACTAGTTACCTTAGCGCCCCTAGTTAAGAGAACTAAGTACGCCGACTCTAAGAAGATTTTAGTAGTACTAAAAAGTAAAGTTAAAACTATTAGTACTTATATCTATCTAATTCTAAACGCCGGAAGAATTTTCTAAAGAACTAGCGCTAGATTTTAATATAAGTAATTTCTTTTCTAAAGAATTATGCCCTAGAGAAAAAAAAAAGTGATCTCTTCTAAAAAATTTCTAATATACTAAGAGTTAGCGCTTATATACTAAGTATAAAATAAAACTACTTTTATTAAAATAAAAACGCTAATATAAGATTAAGAAAGCGGTATATAGGCCTACTTCGTAAGATAAAAATATAAAAAGAAAACTTCGACGTAATAGCTATTATAAATATAAAGCCCCTTTTCTATAGCCCTAATTAGAAAACTTCTAAGCCGCGTAATAAGATTAATCTTTAGATATAATACTAATAGAGAGGATTACTAAGATAGTAAAATAAATTATTAATAAAGAGATTATATCGGTAAAAAAAAGAAATTATAAAGTACGTACTAGGCTTATTAAATAGTTATTACGAAACGACCATTTCTTAGCTAGCGTTAATACCGGGCTAATAATATAACGTCGCCCGACTACCGCTAGCTAATAATAACTAAAGAATAATAACCCCTCTAGCTTATTCTTTAAAATAAAAAATAGTAACTATAATTACTTTCTTAAAAGAAACTAACGTATAAATTAAAAACTATCTAATCGCTTAAGAAGAAACTCTGCCTCGTTAGATTTAAAAGACTAGAGACTATAAGTAAAAGAGAAACGTTAATAAATTCTATATAATAATTTAAAAGTAGACTTTAAAGATAAAGGCCTACTAAAGTACGATAAAGATAAGTTTAAACTAGATAAAATTAGTTACTTCGACCTAAATCTTAAAACTACGGGTAAGAACGACGAAGATTTAGTTAAGAAGAATAGTAAACTCTACTATAAAAACGTTCGTTAGTTTATTAAGACGGTTAAATACTAGCTATACTCTAAAATAGAATTCTTAGTTAGGCGAAGCCTTTAGTAATACCTAAGAGAAACCGTTTAAGCGTAGTATATAGCTTAGCTATCTAAAACGAAACGTAATTATCTAAGAGATAGAAGAAGAATTAACCGCTAAAAAGAGAAACTAATTAAATGCTTTAAAAAGTACTCTTTAAAAGTATAAAGAGAGCTTTAGAGAAAGTACTATAAACTATAAGAAGTAAAAAAAGAGCGCGTAATTAGAAGATTTATTATAGATTACGTTTAGTTAGCTTAAGATACTAAAATTACTCTAATTAAAGATTAGCTTCTCTAAGCGTATAAGAGAATTAATATAGAACTCTACCGTAACCTTAAACTACTAATAAAATTAATTACTATAGATATCTATATCTATAAGGCCGAGGAAAAGATAACTCTTTAGAGAGATCTAATCCGTAAAGAGAAAAGATAAGACTATAAACGTAATTAAAATAATTTAAGAAATAGAGCACGTTACAATAACAATAATAAGCGAAATTAAGACTATAACTATAATTATAACCGAAATAGAAACTAGTATAAAGACCGATATCGAAATACTAACTATAACCGTAATCGTAACTACGATTATAATTATAACCGCGACTATAACCGCGACCGAAACTAAGATCGCGATTAAGAAAGAAAGTAAAATTACTACTATAATTATAATAGAAAATAAGACCGAGATAGAAATAGAAACTATAATTATACTAAAAATTAAGACTAAAGAGCTAAGAAGAACGAAAAGAATTATAGTATAAATTCTAAAAAAAAGGCCTACGCGTATAAAATAAAACTAGAAATAAACTCTAAAGTTAAAACTATAAAAGAGTCGTCTACTAAAGAAAAACCTAAAAAAGATATAGAAGAATCTAACTTATTAATATATATTAGATTTCTTAGAACTATTTCGTCTCTAGTAATTCTATCTACTAACTTCGTAATACCGAAACTAGAACCTTCTAAAGATAATAAAAAATCGTTAAGACTACTACCTAAGCTATAAGAGATAACGAGAAAGAATAAATACTAATACTTAATATATAAATTTACTTAGCCGATAAGAAATAAGTTATATACTTATATTAGAGTAGAGTATTTTAACCTAAAAAAGATAAGATTTATCGCTAAAGACTTAGTTAATCTAACTAATATTAAAAAGCCCGATACTACTCTAAGACTAGATTAAGCCCTAGCGGAGATTATAAAAACTATATAATTAGTAGCTAGAAGAAAACTAAATACTAAAAAGATCTATAAAAGTTAATTATACGCGATAGCGTAAGTATATCTTAGTAATAGCGATAAGAAGGTTAAATCTATAGCGAATATAGACTATATAATATTTATTACTAATAAATAGTTTCTTAAGAACTCGGGAGCGAGTTACTAAATTCTAACTATAAAACGAAGCGTTAGAGTTAAAAAATTTTAAAATAATTAGGCGCTATATAATTAATATATTCTAATACGCTTTACTTTCCGCGCATAGAAGAATAGAATATAGGCGAATACGATATTTACTAGAAAAGTCTATATTATTCTAGACTACTATAATACGCTTCTTTTAGAAATAAATATAATCGGCTTCGAGAATATTATAATTAACCCTACGCGAAGCTACTTACGCTTAACGTACTACTAGAATATAGAAGTACCTATAGAAATTAAAAATCGCTCTAAGGAAATAATTAAAGAAATAAAAATAAAAGTAGCGAAAAATACGATAATCCCGCTACTATTTCTAACGCCAGTAATAGTAAAATTTATAAAAGCCCTCCCTAAGCGACGGGATTTCGAATTTATCCCGCGGCACGAAGAGCGTAGAGATAAGAATTAAGCCTAGTTATTAATATACGCGTATATTATTAATACCGAAACGAAAGCCGTATAGCTAAGAAACGATAGTTAGAAACTAGTATAAGTACTAAAAAATAAGCCTCTTGGCACTATAACTAATAGATAAGTAATATAATTATATAATATTAAAAGCCATAACCACGGTATAGTAGTACTAGATACTAATATAATTCTTCTAGAAATAGAAACTTATCTTAAGAACGAAATTACTATCTATAATAACTAAGAGACGGTAAGAAAATACTATAAAGTAATAAAGAAATATCTAGATCTCTAAAATAAGAAGTTAGCTTACGTCCGTATTTTAAAAGAAGAATATATATCTATTTCTTTAAAAAAAGAATAGAAAAATATAAAGCTTACTACTAAGATCTATCTACTTAGTATTAGAGATAAAGAAGTAGTTAATAAAACCTTTAGTAGACTATATAATTAAGAAAAGCTCGACTAAATAAGCGGCTATACTATTTTTAGATTTCTAGTCTTTATTATATAGAGATAGATCTTTAAAGACAGTAAATAGATAGAAAAGTTATAAGCGATAGTTAATATCCGTGGCTTAAATAAAATATTCTAAAAGAATTTCTATTTTCTACTAAAATAAGACGATATTATCTCTATAATTAAGAAAAAGAGATTTATTATAGTTATAAACGCGACGTTATTCTTCTACTAATAAAGAGTCCGAAAGGAGAATCGTTATAAGCTAACGGTAAATTTATATTAAGGCTAGGAATTATTTAATATAGCCTTAATAGAATATATTAACTTAGTCTAATACGTTTAGCGCTAGCTAGACACGATTCTAAGAAACTTTTAAGAATTTTATCGCGCCTATATTAATAATATAACGACGTTTAGCTATACTCTAGAAGAGTACTTAGACTACCTAGATTAAGTTTTTAGTAAACTAGATAGTATAGGTATTAGCTTATTTCTAACTAAGAGTTTTATTAGATATCTATATATAACGCTTCTTAAATAAAGGGTAGACGTATTTAGACTAGGTTCTATATAAGAGAGAACTAAAGCGCTAGTAAAAATACTCTTCTTAGAAACGCTAAAGTAACTTAAATATTAGATCGGCGCTATAGGGTTTTTATAATCGAAAATTCTCTACTACGCTATAATTATTAAGTCTTTAACGGATTATAAGACCGCCTTATTAAGAGCGAGTCCGAAGAAAGAAAATACTAAAAAAACGTATACTAAGCGAACTAAGATAACCTCGTTAGAGAATCGTATAGTAGCGTATAATATAATAAGAAAATATCTAAAAGATCTTCTATAGCTTATATACTATAATTCTAATAGGCGGTTATATATCGATATTAATATATCTAAGTAGGGAATTAGAGCGTTAGTATATTATATTAAAGATAACCCAAAGCTAGTAATATAAGAAGAAAGAGTACTACCCTAGTCTAATAAAAAGATTTAACTAATTCTATTTCTTTTTAGAGTATTAAAACTAGCGGAGACCCGGTACTAGCTAATAAAACTTAAAGTAGTAGAAATAGTATAGACGCTATAAAAAATTAAGTACCTATTATATATAGAATTAGTAAAGAAGGCCTATTTCTTTATAAATTACTATATAGTAATCTTTATTATATAGTATTATAACTTATAAACGACCTTAGCTACTAATAAGATAAACCTAAAGCTAGTTATAGCTAGCTAATATATTTCGTAATTTATAATAAAAGTATAGTATTATTCCGGTAGAATCTACCTAGTACCCGATACTTTAAGCCGTTTAATTAAGAAGCGAAAAAAAATAAGTAATAAAAATAAGAATTTATTAAATCCCACGCTAATCTTTATAGTTATCGTAGTAGAAATACTAGATAAGATAAAGAAGCGTATCGCTAAGAAATATTATAAAAATACGTACTAGCGAAGAATATTAGAGATTCTAGATAGAATAAAAAAAATAGATAAGAAGAATATATACTAAAGAGATATAAAAGAACTAGAAAAGTTAGCGTAGAAATAAGCGTAAGAAAAAATAAAAACGTATTAAAAATATAAAATTCTAAAAGAGGCTCGATATATCGTATAAAATAATAAAGCGCCGCTAACCGAGAACGCAAGACCGAAAGTAAAAAATAGCGATAAAGAAAAAAAGTAAATAAATAATAAAATCGCGAAAATAGTCGCGCTAAAGAAGAATTCGCTAATAGATAACGCGTTATAGCTAAATATAATAATATAAAGAAGAAAGCGAAAACGCTAAAACTTTCTTCTAGATCTAATAAACGCCCCTTAGGCGAAGCCGAAAAACACGGCTAAGACCGACGGCCTAAGAATACAAAGAAAAGCTATATAATATTAAGTACGACTACGTTAGCTTACAAGAACGCTTTATTTAGACGCTATAAAAAAAAACGAGAATCTAAAGACTATATAGAAATTATAGTTCTTTCTAAAAAATAAAATAATCTACTATATAGATCTAGAGAATAAAAGGTACCGCCTTTATATTTTCTCTATAGTTAAAAAAGAGATATTCGAAATAGCCTATAATAAATAATATTATAGCGAATACTAGAGAACGTATAACCGTATTAGACTAGTAATCTTTATTAAGAATATAATAAAGAAATTATAAGCGTACTTAGTATAGTACTAGAAATACTAACTATATATAATAAAATGTTATATACCATACGGTAAACTCTATCTAATCTAGAATTCTTCTATTTTAAGAGAAGTCTAAATAATAGATTTTATTATAAAAATACTACTAATAAAGAACGCCTTTAATATACTTCTTACTATTATCTATAAAGCTATAAAGGCTATCCTCTTAGTTAAAGATAAGAAGAACTAGAGCGTCGAAAAATAGATAGACTAATATATAAAGAAGATCGTCTTTTACGAGTAGAAACTTTCTAGAATCTATATTATAAACTAGAATCTACGCTTTATTTTTCGCTTTTAGAAGAAAGCTTATAAAATAATAGAAATCGTACGCTATCTTATAACGGCGTATTATTCCTAAGTAGACGGCTAATTAGAAAGAAGTAATTAAACTATAGAGATTACGCTATAATACTATATTATAGTAAATCTAAACCGCGAATAGACTAAAGCCCTTTTATATCTCTAAGCCGTTCTTAATAATACGGTAAACGCTACTACTAGCTTCTTTCTAAACTAGATACTCTATAGTATAAATATTAAACTAAACCCTCTCTCGGCTCTTATAAAAGTACTAGAAGATAGAGCGTAGCTCCGTAACGCTATACGCTAAGAAGTAGAGAAGATAATTAGTTTCGTAGCTATAAGCTAAAAAGCCTACTATAACGCTAAATATAAGCCCCTTTATCTAAAAATAGAAGATTTAGTATTCGTAAAACTCTACTAAAAATATAAGATGAAAGAATACGCGAATTAAAAATTCTCTTACTAACGCTAAGACTCTTTTAAAATTAAGAGAATAATTAAAAATCTAGTCTACGAGTTAGAATTACCTAATATATAGAAGATTTATTTTATTATCTCTATTACGTAGCTCGAGCTAGCTTCTAAGGGTATAGATTTTTATAAAAGAAACTAAAAGTACTCTAAACTAAGACCCCTTATAGACTAGAATTAGCCCGATCCGCTATATAAGATCGAAAGACTTCTCGATAAAAGAGAAGTATAAGTCCGAGATAAAATAAAATAGAAATACCTCGTATAATAAAAGAGCTAGAAACTAGCCTATAATAGCTAACTAGAAAAAGACGCGTTAAAGTAAGTAAAGAAGCTCGTCTAAGACTTTAAAGCTAAGTATTTTATTACTGCGTCTAACCGCCCGATTAGAGGTAGGTGCAGAACTAAATAAAAATAACCGCGAATAGTATAGTAACGATACTATAGGCCGGAATTATATTTTTCTATAGAAATCGAATTCTTAGCGAAAGCGTTAGTAAGAACGCTTACGTATCTTTTAGAATTATTATTCTAATGCTTAGACTAACGTAAATATTAAAATAAGATTTTTTCGCGCTAATACGCGTTCTTTTATCTAAATATATATAAATATAATATTCCTCCCTTATAGATCTATAAATAATACGTATAAAAAATAAGCCTAATAAATTCTATAGTAATAATCGCTACTTAAGAACGTCTACTAAGAATTACTAACTATAGTTCTTTTTTCTCTTTTCTATAAACTAGCTCTATAACTTTTATATCTCGCGATTTTATAAAGAATAAAATTACTAACTTCTACGCTTTCTTTCTCTACTAGAGATACTAGTATATTAATATAAGTAACTACTTTTCTAGCTTACTAGCCTCTTTAAAGATGCTCTATTTCCCTATTATTTATTTAATTATTAATATAATTCGCGCCCGAAGGCTAGATTATTTTACGGCGAATAATTCTATAAGCTTCTATAATTTTAATAATATTCTATAGCTTCTCGCTAAGTATTTCGACTTCTAGCACGCTCTAGACGAGACTATAACGAATAAATAGCTTATAACCGCCCTCTCTTTTAAACTTCTAGCCGCGCGCGACGCTATATATAGAATCTAGAAACGCTAAATCTCTTAAGTAATTACTAATCTTCTTACTAAGATTAGCGCTATTACCTAAGAAGAGGCGATTATAGAGATAACTATTAATATTTTTAAGTAATTTTCTATTCTAATCGCCCCTCTTAATCTTTACGAAACGATTATACGGTCGATTATACGTCTTATTAACTACTATTACCTAGGCTTTCTTAACCTAAAAGACGGGTACTATAACCTAAGATACTTTTTAGACTATATTTAGCGAATTTTTACCTCTAAAACTAATCTATAGGCGATTCTTAACTCTTATTATAATAACGGAGAGTTCGCCTACTTTCTCGAATTAACTAATTCTACAAATAATAATTTAAAACTAGAAGCTATCTACGTTAGTTCTATCGCCCCCGCTAAAACGAAATTCTAAAACTACCTCTTCTAGTTACTACGTATCTATAAACTCGAAGAATCGGTCTTAGTAGTACTACTAAATAAAATTACCTTATAAGATACTAAAATAAACGAATTTAATAAAGAGAAAGCTAAATTCTTCTAAGAATTTCTCTAAGACTTTTCTTACGATACGTAGAGTAATATTCTACCCGAATAATAAACGAAATTACTAATATCTACACGTATAATCTTATCTAATCCCGAGATACCGCTATCTAAGGCGATAGATAAGAAAATTTCCCCCCCTTTTTACTCTACTAAGAAAAATATCTAGCGTTTCGGTAATAACTATTCGTAAAAAGTAGTACGACGGGTAATAATATAAAAAAAGGCGGCGGAATATAGAGAACTATATTTAATAAAACTATATAATACTAATATAATTATTATAACTAATAATCTCCTACCTAAGAACGTTATTCTAAGTAGTAATTTAGCCTACTAGGTTATCTATATAGTACTCTAAACTAGAATTATCTCGTTACGATACTTATACGAGCTTTAGTCTAGAAATTTTACTACTATTAGCGGTTTTTTAGTTACGATAGAGCCTCTTAGAAAGCTAGCCCTTATCTAGTAATTTCTAAATAATATTAAGATAACCTTTAGTATATATAATAGTTACGTTTATATCGGCTCTGCAGGCTTTTAGTTATTAATTAAATTAGTAAATAAGAGCGCTATCTAAATAGCTAAAAAGACTCGCCCCTAGTATAATTCTAGTTATAAGACCGCAGGGCTATATAGCTATAATAACTTTAATATACTATTTCTACCTAAGCTAGTTCGTAAGATTAATCTAGAGCGGTTTAACTCTTCTATTATTTATAAACCCGCTTATTAGAAAATCTTCGCTAGATATAAGAAAGAAGACTACCTCTTTAGACCTAATAAGAAGTTACTAATATATCTAAATTAATAAAGCTACTAGTAGAAAGTACGTAAAATAGTAGCCCGCCCTAGTCTAACTAGAAATACGACGTCGCTGAAATACTTTACTAATATTATAAAATACCTCTTCGTAATTAATATTCCTTCGCCCGATAAGGTTACTATAGAGAAGCTAAGCAACGTCGTTAATATTAAGATACTAAAAAGAAGTAAGGTCTACTATAATAAGAATATTACTATTATAGAAAAGCTAACGTATATACTAAATTAATAAGTATAGAAGGACTTTCTTTAGACCGCGAAAGCTATTATCTATAACGCGGTTTTCTTAACTATAAACTATCTTATTATCTATAATAATAATAACTCTCCTAGTAGATCTCTTATTAAGAGCGTAAAGAAATATAGAATTTATATTATAATTAAGAGAGCGTTTATAGAGAAGTTACGAAGAACTATAAAGACTACTACTATAAAGATAACTACCCGCCTTAAGAAAAAAAACCCCTCGGACCTAAATAATAATAACGAAGTAATAGAGACCCTAATACCGCCCCTATAAAGAAAGACTAAATCTAAGAGTAATAATAAGTTAGAAGAGTTTCTAAGAAAAAGAGAAATCTTAGCCTCCGTTAGATATCTAAAATTTATATACTAAGTTACCTTCTAATAAATCGCCTAAGCGACTAAGATTCTAGAGAGGGTTAAGTAGACTATATTTATAGCTATAAAAGTATAAATCGAGCGCTAAGAAGAGATACTAGCATCTCTTATAAAATATATAAGCCGAGTTATAAATATACTTACTTAAAATTATCTAAAGTATAATATCGAAGCCCTCTATAGCGGACTTAAGTTATAGAAGAATATTCTATAGAATAGCTTTAATACTATAACTAAAGATTACGCTACGGGCACTCTTAACTTCGACGTAGTAATTTCTAAGATTATAAGAAAGACCTTCCCGAAAGATAAGATATAAAAGGCATTATAATACTTTACGGGTTAAAAAAATATTTTACTAATCTAAGAGCTCCGAGCTCTAGAAGCTTAGTTTATATTTCTAAAGCGTTATAAGCACGCTATATAACGCGATATCGAGTAATATATCGTAATTAGGCAGCGCTTCTACACTAATAAAAAAAAATACTAGCCGAAGCTAGAGACACCTAGAAATAAAAAACACTCGGTACCGCTAAAATTTTATTTACCCTAGAAGATACTAAAGAAAGCTAAGCCGAATAAAATAATCTTAATCTTTAATAACGAACTTAAAGCTAAATTATTAGCCGCTAGCAACTATTTTCTCTTTTTCTAAGAAAAAACCTATTCTAAGCACGACGATTAAACTACTAATCTAGAAAAAGGGGATTTCCGCTCTACTATAAAGTACTCTCTTTGTCTTTTTTTTCTTATTAGCACCTTCTATATTCTAGTATAGCGATACGAAGGCCTAGGGTTTACTATTTAAAAAAAAAAAAAGTTCTTTTTCTTTTAGTTTTTAAGTCATAACGCTTTAAAAGAAGATAATAGATAAGAAAAGTAATATAAAGAGTTTATTTTTTTTTTCTTTTCTTTTCTTTTATTTCTCTAGCTTTCTTTTCCTCTAATTAACTTTCCGTATCTAAGAACTATAATAGATTATAATCTATTAAAATCCACCTATCTAGATATTAGAATATAGTAGTTAGTAAGAAGAAAGTCCTATTTTAGAATAGTAACGGCCTCGAGCCGCCTAGAAAAAAAAGATAGTATAGTATAGCTAGATAGCTATCGCCGAAAGACGTTCTAGGTAAAGAAATTAACTACTTTATATATCTTATTTCTAAACTTCTATAAGGCCTTAATTCGTCTAGAAAGCGGATTCTAGTATAAATACTACTTAAAAAGCTAAAAATACCTACTAAACTAAAACTATAGTAGATAAGCCCTCTACTCTATAAAACTATAGTAGTATTAACTAAAAATACTATAGAATATCTACTAGAGAATAAAGAGAACTCTATAGAATATAAAAACTACTAGATTATTATAATAAAAATTAATAAATGCTAAGTATTTATTCTTATTAACTTAGTATTATAAGAAAACTACGTCTTAAACTAATTTATAAAAAAAGCTAATCTAAAGCCCTAAGAAAAGAACTAACTTTATTAGCTAAAAATAGTTAATAAATTACCTAGCTTCTTTAAAGATAGAAAAATAATTATTAAAATTCTAAAACTAATTTTTAAATATAAAGACTATAAAAAATATATCTATTTAAATATTACTAAGGTTTTTAAGTATAATATTATTCTTAGTATTTCTTAGTAAAAGAAATAGAAAGTATAATATAACTAAAATAATAAAGAAATTATTCTTAAGTCTAGAGAATAAAATTAAAAAAAACTAGAATAAAAACTATATACTATAGCTAAATCTATTATTTACGTAAATCTAATCTCGAAAGCTATACTAGAAAGAATATAAAAGAAAAAATAAATAATTAAAATAATATAATACTATTTTACTACTATAAATAAAGAATAAACTCGATAGATTAACGCTACTAAATAAGAAGAACTAGACTATCTAATATTTATAAAAAAAAATAACTCTACTAGAATATATATATAATATCTTAATAATATTTCTAAGAAATACTACTAGTTTAAGAAGATTTTTAGAGAAAAAATTAAAGATATACTACTAAAATACTAACTATAAAACTATAAGATTAATCTAAAACTAAATATTAAATTTTAATTTAAACTATTATATCTAATATTAAAAAAAAATTATAAGTAATAAGAGAATATCTAAATCTATTATTAAAAAAAGAATATATTTAATTCTTTTAGTCTTTAGTAGAATTACCTATTCTCTTTATATTAAAACTAGAAGATAAGTTACGCCTCTATATAAATTATAGATTTTTAAATAATATTACTATTAAAGACTGCTATTTTCTATTCTATATTAACGAACTAAGAAATTACCTCTCTAGAGTATAGTTCTTTACTAAACTAGATTTATAGAATAGATACTATCTTATCTAAATTAAAAAAAAATATAAATAAAAAACTACGTTTTAAACTTAATATAGTCTATATAAATATTTAGTAATACTCTTTAGACTTACTAATATCTTTACTATATTCTAAGCCCTTATTAACTATATTCTATAAAAATATCTAAATAGATTTTATATAGCTTACCTTAATAATATTCTAATTTACTCGAAAATTCTAAAAGAATATAAGAAATATATATCTAAAATTCTTTAGAAACTACTTAAATATAGTCTCTTAGTTAAACTAGAAAAATATATCTTCTATATCTAAAAAATTAAATTTCTAGACTTTACTATTAAACTAGAAAAAGTAGTTATAGATCTAAAAAAGATAAAAGATATTCTAAAATAACTTAAACTAAGAAATATTAAAGAAGTATAAGTCTTTCTAAAATTTACTAACTTTTACTAGTAGTTTATTAAATAATACTTCTATATAGGTAAATCGCTAATCTAACTTATCTAAAAGAATACCTTATTTATCTAAAAAAACCCCTAATAAGAAGTATTTAATTAACTTAAAAAAGCTTTTATAGAAGTTTTAGTACTAATTATATTTAACTCTAATAAGTTTTTATATTTAGAAACTAACGCTTCTAATTACGCTATTAGTATAATCCTTAGCTAGCTAGATAATAAGAAAAAATTATATTCTATTATATATTACTCTTATAAAATATCGCCTATAGAACTTAACTATAAGATATATAATAAAGAACTACTCGCAATTATTATAATATTTAAAAAATAGTAATATTATTTTAAGGGAGCTAACTATAAAATAATAGTATATTTAAATTATAAGAACCTAGAATACTTTATAACTATTAAGATATTAAATAGAAGATAAGTATAATAGATAAAATAACTTGCTTTTTTTTACTTTAAGATCTATTACTATAAGAAAAATAAAAATAATAAAGTAAATATACTTAGCCGTAGAGCTAACTATATAGAAGAAAAGCTAGAATTATCTCTAATAATATTTTAGTAAAATAATAATAGTATCTTAAGCCCTAACCGCCTCTAGATTATTAAAGAAGTTAATATACTATAAAAAAAATAAATACTAGTACTAATTATAAGACTAAAAAGCTTTATTAATAATAATAAACCTCTAAGAGCTCTAATACCTAAATAAAAACCTAAAGATAATAAAGAAATATAAGATAAAAAATCTACGCCTATACTAAAAAAAATTATAAATAAAATAGTAAATAAAGAAGAGAATAATACCGCTACTTAAAAATAAATTATTTAAAGAAAATATAATAGTAATCTACTATTTTAAGAACTACTATAAAGAATAAATACTTTTAAATATAATAATCCTAATCTAGTCTAGGATTATAGAGGTAATATATTATTTTATAAAAAAATTTACGTAGTAATACCTCTACGCAAACGGCTAATAAAGAAATACTATAAATCTATAATTTATAAATACCTAAGAATAATAAGAATCTTAGAATAATTTATAAAATACTTTTACTTTTTCTAAATAAGAAAAATAGTAGAAAAAGTTATCTAGAAATATAATAAATACGTAAAGAATAAGATAGCGCGATATATACTATATAAATAACTATAGCTTATTATAATACTAACTAAATTCTAGAAATTAGTTATAATAAACTTTATTACTAACCTACTAATTTTAGTAGACCCTATAACTAAAATATAATATAATACTATTTTAGTTATTATTAATTATCTAATAAAATAGATATATTTTATCTCTTATAATAAGAAAATTAGAGCTAAGAACTATATCTATCTCTTTCTTAGATATATTTTTATCTAGTATAGAATGCCTAAGGAACTAATTATAGATTAAAACCTATAATTTAGAGCTAAATTCTAGTAAACCTTAGTCTATAAGCTAGGAACTAAATATAAGGTATTAATAATAGTCTATCTATAAACTAATAAATAAACGAAACGAACTAACTAAATACTAAAGTAGTATCTAAGATTCTATCTAAACTATAGATAAAATAACTAGGTCGAACTTCTATCGCTAGCCTAATACGCGTATAATAGTATATTAATAGAAGCTATATAAACTACACTCTTTTATATTAACTATAAATTTAATTCTACCGCCTTTAAAGAATTCTAAATCTATAAAGTACTTATCTAAAAAGCTATACTTAGAGTAGATTAGCTACGTAAATTATACTAAAAACTAGCTTAAGATATTAAATTTACTATATATTAAATAGCTATATACTACGATAGACGGCGCTAGGCGTCGTAGCTTCTAAAAAAAAATATAAAGTCTAGCCCCTTAGAAAAAATATTAAAACTATATAATTAAATAATAAATTAGACTATAAAAAGATTAGAACCTACTAGATTAAAAAAAAACTTTTATCTATTTTCTTTAAACTTAAATTACTAGAACGAGTAGATATATATCTAGTTTTCTATATTTTCTTACTCGAACCTATATATAGTAATGCCGAACCTAATCTAGAAATTAAAATATACCTAGATAACGCCGATAGAGAATAGCTAGTAGAAAAAATTCTTAATAGAGACTAAATTAATAGTTAATTTAAGTATCTAATTAAATAGAAAAAAACGAACCCCGCTAAGAATTCTTAGAAATTCTTATAGAAACTAGTTTCTTACCTTAACTATAAAGAACTTATTTAGAAATACTACTAATAAAATTCTAACTATTTAAACCTAGAGTATCCTTCTATAATATAAACTTAGGAGGCAGGGTTAAGACTACTTAATAATAATTAAGAGACTTCTTAGATACGCTACTAGACCTAAGTACGTATCTACTATCTAGAGACCTAGTAGATAAACGTAATAAGCTAGTCTTATTATTTAAACCCGCGGGAATATTCTAAGGCTTTCGCTTCTCTTAAGCTATAGCCTCTCGCTCTAATTATTTCTCCTCTTCTAAGGTAGCTATTTCCCGGGTAAATAAAGAAATACTCTAACGCTCTATATAGCGTAGTAACTAACGTAATTAATACTTCTTTCGCTAGGTATTCCGAAAACGACGAGCGGTTACTTACGCTTTACGTACTACTATAGCCGTAGCCTTAGTAGCCTAATTAGTAGTCTTTATAATAGCGTTAGCCGTAGCCTTTTTAATAGCTATCTAATCTTTAGCTACTTTAAGGCAGCGAAGTAAATCCTTATAGACCCTATCTAGATAGTAAACTAGAAGACTAGTTAATAACTTATTAAAAAATTATAAAAATAACTTATACTTAGTATCTAAAAAACTCGCTATTATATCGTAAGAAGTATAATCTACTAAGGTATAATAAGTATACGCTAAATAAAAATCTATAAGAATATAGCTTAGCTTTCTACGCTTTATATAGTATCTATAGGGAATATTAGTAGGGCGCTTCTAAGATTAAATACGTTAAGCCTAGTTATAATAATAAAGGATTTACACTAATAATATCGTACGCGACTAAGAAAATAAAAAAAATAGTAAAAAAATTAACTTATAAAAGCTTTTAAGCTAAAAGCTATCTAAAAGAGAGATAGTATTATAGCGTAGTAAAAAGAGAAGAAAAGAATACGCTAAGCTAAAGAAAATTAAATCTACTAGTATAATATAACTAAAATATAAGATACCTATAACTAGCTTAATAACTTAGTAATAATATCGTAGTTATAACGCTAAGGCCTAACTACTTAACCTAACTACTAGAATTACTATAGTTATAGTTAGTAGTTATAACTACTATTTTCTATAGTATATAGAATATATTTATTTATAGTAGATAGAACTTCTATAGTTAACTTATTAATTAATTTTTATTCTAATATTATATATAACTTTCTTTTAGCTACCGCTATAGTCTCTCGAAAGCCTATACTATCTAATAATACGCCTAATCTTCCCTAGAAAAAGTAATAGTATAATATTATTATTAAATATTTCTTTTCTTAGAACTATCTTTTTTTATAAGAATAGTAGTTAAAGTATAATAGCGGCCTCTTCTACTAGACTTTAGAACCGCCTAGTAGAATTAGATAGCTAAGAGATTTATCTTAAAAAATAAGAGAAGAATAAAGAATTAGAATAATAGTAGTAATTATATAATATATTAGTATATAATACGCTTTAGGCTTATTACCTCTAATAGTATTATATTAGAACTTTAAATTAACTATAAAGATTAAAGTACTATCTAAGAAGTATATTTATATATTATAAAAAAGCTATAATAATCTATAGATTAAGACGACTATTAGATTAGTTATAGTATTAGATTATTCTAAGGGTTAGATCTTTACTAAGACTTTATAAAGCGCTAAGGCTTAGGTAAAGGATTACTAAGCTATATTATAAATAATATAGCCTAGTAAGCAGTCGAAAGGAGATAATTCTCTAAGAGAGAAGTAATAGATAAGAGATTTAATAAAGAAAAATAAGAGAGGAGGTAAAGATAGAATAAAGCTTTTATTAGCTTATATTCCGTTTCTTAGTATTGCGCGTCTCTTAGAACGAAACTACGGTGCTATCTAGAGCTCCTTATATATACTTATTCCTTATATAAGTAGATCCTTCTAGATATACCGTATTAGAAATCCAACGAGGGTGATTTATAAGAAATAAGATTCTAGCCCCAATCCTTATCCGTTTTATATAATTTTTATATCGTAATAACTGGAAATGATTGAACTTTTATAATATATAAAAGGAATTTTAGTAGGGGCTATACCCGTTTAGTTATTAGTTAGTAAAGTGGGGTGGCGAATTTTACTACCTTAGTTTACTACTGTGGTTTACCACCGTAGTTTGCTACTGCTATAACTCCGAGGTACATTCGTTATATACCTTAGATAGTATATTAATACCTAAGGTAATATATTAATAAGCTACGCTTATATAAGCTTACTTATTAATATTTAACAGACTTCTAATCTATAAATAAATTAGATACACTGTACGTAACTTAGACGCTAATATCTATTTTCTAAAATCTAACTTCTTATATTAGTTAAGAAAATATTCTACCGCTAGACTATTATTTCTTAGACCGTATAAGTTATTTAACTTTATCTCGTTTATTTCTCTAGTCTAAAGTTAGCTTTTAGAATTTATAATCTTTTTTATAGATATTCTTTTTCTATAAAAGTTTAATCTAGTTAGTATTTTCTATAGTTTTACTATACCGTATAGGCGTTACTTTTATACGGGCTTTTATTACTATCTTATCTAGGCTTATACGCGCTATCTTTTCTTAAGGCTAGTTTTTCTATATAGGCGTACTAGTAGTATAGCTTCTATAATATCTTTTTCCGTATAGGCTTTTTGTCTATAGGATTATAAAGCCCTTATATTCTAGGATTCGTAATACTAGTATTAAAAAGTTAGTATATTAAGTTTCTTACTTAGTATCTACTAAAGCGTATAGTTTTAAATAGTTACCGTATTATATTAATAAAGAATCCGTGCTAATTCTTAAAGAAAGTTATAGTTCGCTTACTATTAAGTAGTTATTTCTTAATAATAAAGTATTACGAGCATGGTTTTTTTTATAATAATAAGTTTATACTTCTTTCTATCTTATTTAATTTAGGTTTTTCGAAGAGTTCCTTAGCGCTATATTTATAGTACTATAAGGGCTAGTTCTCTTTTATAAAAAATCTAAATTATCTAGATAAGTTAATTATTTTTATCTATTATTTCTACGCTAATTCTATACTTAGCTATAAAGTACTTAAGTTCTAAAAGAATTATAGAGTCTAGTATAGCTTCTACTTTACTATTTATTAAGTTATATAGTTCTTTAGTTTTACTATTTATAAGCTTCTTGTCTAAGAAAAAGCTATTAATAATATTATTAGTTTTAATAACTTCTTTATTTCTAGTTATTATATCGAATTATTAAGGTTTATAGAAATACTATTTTAATATATCTTTACTACTTTAGTATATCTAGTAGTTATCGTTGTAATAGGCTATCTAGTATAGCGTATTATAGTTATCTTAGTAGCATATAACTAATACTTTATTCTAAGTACTTAAAGTCTACTTTTCTTTTTTCTTATTACGAGGGTTTTAAGGGTATTTAGAGAAGAAGTATTTATTACTACTATAAATACTATAAAGTTAATCTTTATAGCGCTACTTTTACTTATTTATTTAGTTTAGATTAGGTTCTTTAGGCTTCTTATTATTATTTCGATTATTATTATTACTCTTTTTAGAATTTTATTTATTAGCCGCGTTAAGAGCTATAGTATCTTTACCTTTAAGAATTATTCTTTTATAGCGAGGCTTTAAGGTATTAGCTTATTAAGAATCTATCTTTTATTTATATATATAATCGTTAATCTAAGATATAAGGTCTACTATCTTTTAAAAGATAGATAAGTATTTATAAATAATTATATTCTTCTTAACTTCTTTTTTTAGATCTTTATAGAAGAGGTTATAGAAAGTCTTATTTAACTATTTAAGATAGGCTATAAGCTATTAAAATTTAGTTATATAAATAGCTATAGATTCTAGTTATTTAATAGTTATTATATTATTAGAGGCTTTACGGACTTTATTTTAATTATTAAAAGTAGTTCTAAGGTTATTTATAAATCCCGTATAGATACTAAAGATTTTTTTAGTCTTTTTATATCTCTTCTTGAGAGAGTATTTATTAGCTAAATAGTTATAAAGATATAATTTTATTTATATCTCTATTATTTCTCTAAGATAGGTTAATATAAAGAGTACTTTCTTAGCGTTACTATTAAATTACGCTTAATTAAACTAGAGATAGCGTTATATCTAGAGTAAAAAGAATTAGAGCTTTTTTTTATCTCTATTAAACTTCTTAAATATTACTACTTTAATCTTAGTAGCGCTTTGCTTTATTATATATTTAATTAGTTAAGTATTTTAAGTCTTTAGCTTATTAATAAGCTATAAAAGCTTAGCTCTAGTAGGCTTTATTTACTATACGGGCTAAACTAGCCCCTAGATATTTTAAACGTAATTCTCTACTAGGTTAACCTCTATCTAAGATTTTAGTGCTATTACTATTTCTTAAACTTATTAGAAAGTAATATCTTATCTAATAAAACTTAATTTTAGAGCCTTTCTCTTCTTATAAGGCTAGTAGTTAAAGTATAATAAGCGGGCCTCTACCTCTAAAAATCTAAATATTAAAGAGAGAGAAAATCTATTAAGAAAGTTTTTCTTAAGTAGATATAAGAAGAGGGTAAGAGTAAGTTAAATATATAATAAGACTAAGGACTATATATAAAGGCCGTATTACTAATAATATACTAAATTATTATTAAAGTTAACTACGAAGGTTAAAGTTATCTAAAGAGTATAGTTTATATATAAATAAAAAAGTATATATAATCTAATATTTATAAAGTTTATCTCTATAGATAATCTAAACTATCTAAACTAATATTTAAGAGTTTATTCTACTAAGCCCTTATAAACTAATAAACTAATAGAGTATTACGTAATTCCCATCTTTTCTAGTAGATTTTTTTTAGTATTTATCTACGTCTCGCTTATTTCTTCTTTCTATCTATCCTAGGTTCTGTAAAGGCTACGCCGTAATAATAACTCTATTAGAGATAATAAGCCTAACGCGTATTACGTACTAATATATTATATAATTACTACTATTATTCTAATTCTTTATTCTTCTCTTATTTTTTAAGATAAATTATTTAGCTATCTAATACTACTAGGCGATTTTAAAGCCTAGTAGAAGAGGCTACTATTATAATAGCTTCTAAAAAGCCTAAGCTATCTAATAATATATCTAATCTTTCCTAGAAAGTATAACGGTATAATAATTACTAATAGAGTTTAAATTATATTATTAAAGTTAACTATAAAGATTAAAGCTATCTAAGAAGTATAGTTATATATAAGTAAAAAAAATATATATAATCTAGTAGTTTAGAGGTTTATTCTATTAATTTATTAAATGTCTAAACTAGTAAGTTTATAAGTTTAGGGCGCCAAGCCTTTAAACGATTAAACTAGAGGTTATATAACCTATATAGCCTACGCTTAGGAAGTTATCTATAGTTATATCTACGCTTCGCTTGTTCTCTTCTCTAACTTCTTAACCCCGTGAAGGCCGCGCCGTAATATAAAACTAATAAACCCGGGTTTAATTACGAAAACGGTCTATAAGAGCAACCTTCTACTAAGTAAACCACCTCCGGGTTAAAGTCACCGACCACAGTAGTTCACTCGAAAAAGCTACTAGGCAAGTATTATAAGCCCTCGGGCATAAGGGCTTTATAAACCTACGGGCGAAAAGCCTGTACGGGAAACGATTTCTATACGGGAGGAAATATAGCAGGGGAAACCTAACCTAAGGGGTATTACACTTAGAAGCTTAGTTGGGAACCGGTTAAGAAAATGAGTAACGTAGAGAAATAACCCCCGAAGAGAAAGAATTTTTATAAGAAAGACGAGTAGTACAATCGAGCGGTTAGGGAAATTATTAAGGCTTAACCTTATGGTGTGCGCTAAAGGGTTTATTGCACTACGCACAAGAAGCTAGAACTTAAGAAAAGAAGAAGAAGAAGAAGAGAAAGAAGAAAAAGAGAAAGAAGGTCGACTTATATATATAAGGGAAATAACGTTATATGACCGCCGAAGATCCCTCCAAAGCTTTCTTTTTTACTGGGCTTCCAAACTATAACAGCTAGTCTCGGGCCATTCAGCTAGGGGGACCGGTAACCAAATTCCCATCAATGTCGGTTGGATCAACGCGAAAGAACACGCGATAATGTATGTTCCGCCTTGGCATATCCGCGCTGTTATAAAAGATATTGGGTGCGTTCGTGTGCGTTATATGCCCATAGAGTTGCATCTCTGCGAAGCCTTGCTCCACCTGCGTCGTCGTGCCGCGCCGCACGGGGCCTACGATGAACCAGTTGCGAGAATTGTCCTCGTCTACCCCGGCCGGTGCTCTAAAGACGCCCCACCTGACACGAAGCCCTGCGACTCGGGTATCTCGAGCACGGAGATATTCAACGGCTTGTTGAGGACCTGAGAAAATTGCTGTTATTGGATATCCTGCATCGTGCCTCGGGGGTATGCACAATACTGACCGAGGATATCTTGATCAAAGAATGTTCTGAACTGGTTAGTGTCCGGGTATAGCGTAAAGACAATCATTCCAAGTGATACGGTTTCGGCGCCTGGGTTCATCACGATGGGGAAATCTATATTTTGGATGGTGGCGCCATTAAAGACATCGTAGGGGTCGAAGTTTCGTGTGTGAGACGTATAGTCATATGCGCTTTGGCCCTCGCACCGGAGATTCGGAGCCCCGCGACGAATGCAGCAGAAACCCGGTCCACAACCTTGAGGCGTCGGTCTGGCGCTGATATAGCGGATTAAAAAAAGAAATACTACGAGGATATAAGGGCTAGCCATTTTTGTAGACGGTGCTATAGCGGCTAAGGATGGTGCTACAGCGGCTGAGGATGTATTCAAGTATGATATTCTACGCTCTGCATCCGCGTGCATATTTTCGTCTGAAACATTCTAGTTTAGATTCTATACACGCTAAGAAACTATGAAGTTACCGTTGTTGCGGGGGAGGAAGTGAGTTTTTCGAAGGTTCCTCACGCGAATAATATCTATACTTTATATGAAGCAGCCCTCTTCCCCATTCTCTCTACCCTGGTTGGGCCGGCTACTTGAGCAGATTCAGCTATTGCGCGGGCTCCCGGAGGAGCATTAGAATTCTATCGCTAGCATTTCCTGCAACGCAGGAGCTTTGGTGCGCTAGAACGATTCTAGATTGGAATTAGCGGCCCAGCGTTCATAGCATTTAAAGTATTAGGCGGTTCTCAACCCCTGCTTCGTCTAAGTGCCCATCGCAATGCCACCTAAAGCTTCCGGCTGTGCGTCGCCTGCTCCTTTAGCTTAAGCTTATTCCGGCTGTGACGGCTCGAAGGAACTACGCTAGATCAGCCGGTCGGCCGTGGGTAAATGCGCTGCTCCCTTTGCCAGTGACTGGTGCAAAAGGTTCCGCAATATTCAACCGGCAAATAAGATTGCTCCGGCGGTTTATAGCCAACCGGTCACCATACTATGAAACCGGCACTAAAGTAGAAGAACTATTGGATTTAAGAAACGCCTGCCAGCTTAAATTCTAAGCGTTAAGCTCGCACGCTTTTAAGCTCGCACGCTACCAGGAACGCGAAGAAGAGATTCTAATATTAGTATACGTCCCCTTATAGCGGGGACTGCGCTTTAAGCCGCTTTAAGCCGCTTTAAGCCGCTTTAAGCCGCTTAAAGCTACCCGGGAATTTTCCTAATATTGTAGTGCGGCGAGACCAAGCTGGCGTGCAATAACTGCGAGCGAATAGGCGCAGAGTGCTCCAGATTTACTTAGAAATTTATCTAGGTAGAGGCCGACAGCCACGGGTAGCAATATAATAGTTGGGGAGTATTACATAGCGAGTCGAGTTAGGCGGGCTTACTAATACTTTTATCTAATCTTATAGGTCTTTTGGTCGCTAAATGCGATAAAAGTAATATACGAGACTCTACCCTCGCGTAATTACCGCTAGCGTAATATAATCCCTTCTTTACATTTGCCGTCGCCTCTCCCTGTAGATTGAAGGCTGGGGCGGAGTCAGCGGTCGAACTATCGCTAGACCTTTAAGCTAACTCCTCTATGGACCTTAGCATAAACTCTGCAGAGCTCGGAATGGGCTTGTTAGAATATTACGTGTTTGAGCATTAAAGTTAGCTTAGTTATGGAAGAGGACGGGTAAGGCCCCCCTTCCCCCCCCTCTCTTAGTGGCCCTCTTAGTCCTTATGCCACTCATTCTCAATTGATGGTATCACCACCAGATCCAATAGGACTGTTCGGTAGGACTCGCGGTGAGCTTCGCAGACCAAACCCCGCACGCATTTAAAGATAGTTTAGGTTAACTCAGACGGAACTTTTAATGCTGCAGAGATCACACGAGCCACTCTATAAACCCAAAAATAGTTTTCAACTCCCGAGCGGAGGCGTGGATGGCAGGGTGCTGGGGCATGCCCATCATGAGGTCACGGATGTGCGGCCGGGGCAGCTAGGGAGCGACTCAAGTCTTGGATGTAACACCACACAAGGTCATCAATTAGTGATTGCTCTTTAGCTTCGTAGTCTGTGCGGGTCTGCTTACACTGTCAAACCCGAACTATTAGCCAGGTGTAGAGCTTGAGGAGCTGTGCCAAAGTCTTGGCCTCGATGGTCTGTAGCCATAGTTTAACCTGAACGCGGAGACTTCGTCAAACGGTAAATGCCGTGCAAGCATCACAACCGGTACAGGGCCTTTGTCTAGAAGTTTCCCTCGGTTACATTTGGCTTTGAGTTATTCTAGACTTGTCTAGAAGTACCTCGATAACTGCTCGCGAGCTTATCTAGTCCACTGAGGGTAGTACCCGGCGTTAAGTTCGGAGACGCCTTGCGAATACTTCCTAGATTGGTTAAAAATAATTTACGAAAGCTGCGGAGGGTTCCAAGCTAGGGCCCTTCCTGAACATATGCGAACTTCAGAGAGCGCGGATGCAAGTAAAACGCCTAACGAATTTCGGGTAGGAGAATTCACCATGCAGATGCCGCAGAGAGGCAATACTAGGTGTAACAAGATTCTAAATAGACCTCCCTGGTTCGGCTAGAAACATCAAGAAAGATTAATATAGTAGACGTTGGGATCATCACTTGATGCGTAATAAAATGAGTTATTTTTATCGAACTTTATGCCGTATTACCTTACCCGCTACGTGCCGACCAAGAACTGCAATCTTTAGAGGTCTCTCCACCACCACTGTCATTACTCTTCAGTAGCATCGGCCATTTAATTCTCTGCTCATTAAAATCCGAGAGTCATGAGCGCGGGAGCGTTAAACTAATATCCCGCAATCGATTCTTTACACTGGCTTTGATCGATTTCGCTGCCTTTAGCTTTTCCGCCGCTTCTAAAACATTCCTGCACTAATTTCAACATTTACCACAGCCTCAGCAACACAAGCGAGCCTTTAAAGTGCCCTATTATCTTGTGCAGTCCTTTGCAATGGGGTGCCTGGTTCAGCCATTAAAACCGAGCCACCATAGTTGGTATCTGGAATCTTGTGAATCCGGAGAAGGATGAGAAGCTAACCCAGCCAATAGAACCTTTGGTTCCGTCCTTCCTGCCAAACGTAGAAAACCCGAACCAGCCGTCTCTAAATGCTCTAACAATCTTTGATGCTTAGATAAGGCTTCGCGGGTATCTGCTTCGTAGACACAGCACTATTGGCTAGGGGTATACTGGCTAGTAATCATCGAGCCTATAAATGTGATAGTGATAGTAGTAGTAGATGCGAGGGGAGGGGCGGAGGAGGGGCAGGTAGGATGCATAGAGGAATAGTAGAATTATAGGTAGTTTAGATATTATAGGGAGAACAAGAATGGAACAGAACTATAGTAACCCAGCACTTATTAATCTTTGCAAGCACGTGATGACTAAATACTCCAATATTTTCGTGCAGTATATATTAACCCCTACAGAGGATCTTTTACTAGTGCGTATCTTTTCGAACAATATTCCTGGTAGGGTGAAGTCCAGACGCAGTGGGGGACTAAAAGAATAATCCGCGCTACGTCTTTAATGGGATGGCTACGTGGTCTGTCTGGAGACTCTCGAGACCGAATATATGCGGGTCCAGACCTCTGCGCAAAGAGATTGGGGATAAAGTAGATGGCTCCGAGGGATTCGTCTTTCACACAGTAGGCTTAGAGCACCAACCGAAGACTTATTAACGCCGATTAGGTTTCCCAGAGCGCGTATCGAAGCTACCCCTTAACATGGCAGAGGAGCTTTGTAAGGCCAGGGAGCAAGAGCTTCCACAGATTATTTCAAGCGAGGATCTTTGCTAGCTGAACTACCTTTATCTTTGTAGTATACATCAATCTCACTGCAGTGACGTACTTTAGTTTCATGAATTGTAGGATATTAAGATGCATGTGGGAACATTTCCGTCTCTACCAGTTCTTTGATCTTAGAGGATTATTAACGGCAAAAGAAGCGCTAGAACTGTCCGCATCTTACTGTCACCCAGGGCAGGTGCCGCACCACGAGAGCTGGTATTGGAGGGCGGCGCTGAATCTCCATCTGCAGTTCCTGAAATAGTAGAGGAACTGTTATCCGCAGCCCCTGTCGCTGCAGCTCCCGTAGCACCTGAAAATGTTGAAAGGCGCACACTATCAAACGGCATCATTGTCCCATCCACTACCATGGCCCCAGTCGCCGCACTCACCACCATCCCATCACCCCGAGTAGCCGCAGTACCTCCAACCGTCAAAGTCTTCCCGTCGCCCACCACGAGGCCTCCCGGGCCGGACGACACGGTCTCAACCTCTCCGCCCGACGTGAGAACTGCCGCGCTGCCACCACTCCCACCCTCGCCGCCACCGTCCCCAGTCACAAGCGTTGAAAATGCGGCTGTGGAATCGCCATTCACCACCACACCACCATTTCCACCACCAACTACACTCACAACACCCACTCCCGGCACGGTCACCGCCTGGCAGCCAGGCGTAACCGTCACACCCCCTACCACAAACACGCTCCCGCCTCTTGTTCCCCCAGCTCCATTCGCAGTCCCAGGCACAGCAGTCGCAACCGCGCCATCACTCCCGCTGATGACCGCACCCAGCCCTCCCATCCCAGTACCACCACGACCACCACCACCATCACTCCCATCACTCCCATCACTCCCACGACTCACCACAGCAGCACTACCATCAGCAGCAGCCGATGGCACAGGAAACGTCTCCGTCCCGCCGACAACCACCGCGCCGCCAGTGCTCGGCACGGCGACAGCAGCGGAGCCAGCGCCGAGGACGAAACCCGTGGCGCCGGGCAAGAGCGTCATTGTGGTAGAAGCGGCGGCAGCGTCAGACGCATCGGCGGGTCCGGCAACCACGAGGACGGCTCCGGGGTTCGCCGGGTCGTTTGCAGGGGAGGCGATGACGACGACGGGGTTCTAATCGTCGTAGATGGTGCTGCAACTGTCGACCGGAGCGCGGTTGTCATCCCAGTTCACCCAGCGGGACTATTGTCCCTTGTAGGCTGACATGGGGACGGGCGGGTTGAGGTCGTCCCAATTGATTGACATGGTCGAGTAGGATGGGTGGTCTTGCCACTCGCTTGCAAGTGTTGTGAAATTATCTCGCGACGTGAAGCTCATGCTGGAGAGATCGTTGAGGTTGGTTACGGGGACGATGACATCGGTAAAAACTTTCCAACACAACAGGGCCTCGATAGACTTGAGGGAGAGGTACACGGTGGGGGAAGTGAGAGTATAGTTGCCAATTTTGGTAGTGAGTAGTGGTACGCTAGGGGCTGGAGTTATTGATGCCGGGAGTGGTGAAGTATTACTTGCGTAAAGCTTGCTTGGGTCCTTGGACGGCCGGTATATGAGTTTTACCTCACCTGCGTGTACCGGGCAAACTGCACCTGCTGGGTTGATGCATTCCTCCGTATCCCAAGCGCAAGCCGGATACTGAGGCGCTTCCGATGCCGTCGGCTCCAGCGGCGCGTCACGATACTCGGATATCAACAGCGCGCAAGCATTGTAGTCGTACGTGCACGTCGGCTCGGGGATGGAGCATCGTGGGAAGTATTCGTAGTAGGTGTACGTTGAGGTCAGCGTGACAGCAGGCGCCTTTCTTCCCGCGGGACACCGTCACAGAAGGCCGATAGTGGGCCGGTGTAGTTTCCGGTGAATAACACTAAGGTGGCTTCCTGGTATGCGGTCGGCACCGATGACGTTGTTGTGCCCGACCAGAGATAGGAATTCCGGCTCGACACCCATGACGTGCGGAGCGCCTGGCACGACAGGATACTGCTACGTGCTGCGCAATCCGATGGAGAGTAGGTGTAAGGCGCTATGCTGTTTCCGGTGGCTGCCGTCGATGTGTTGGCGAAACTTTGGGCTATTACTAGTCTGGCAAGCAACAGCCCTGTGACTTCCAGGCTAAGCCTAACCATGGCGTAGGAAGTGCAGTGAAAACCTTTAGGCACTAGGGAGCTAAGCAAGTCTTATTACAGCGGATATGGCTGGAAGCCTAAAACGCCATATTAACATGGTAAAATTTAACGGTACCACACCTGGCATGTGTGCATATTTTGTTTTTGGCCCCTAAGTAGAGAAGTGGGGGCCAAGATAAAGGCTAGATTTAATACGCTATAGCCTTCTCAGCCAAGGTTTTATAGAATAGCAACTATCCTTTCTTATTAAGATCTACGTCCTTGCTTTCCGATTCGGACGTTAGTCGGATCGAGTAGTTCCCTCTCACCTAATAGCGTATCCGCTATAAGGTTACATGTCTTACTCCATGTTGGAACAAGTGCAGTGGCAGCTTATTCAGTAGTAATAGGATGAATTCGCGTAGATTGGCATACCTAGTAGAGGGAGGCCGTACGGGCTTCTCTTATACCTATTCTATCTACTAGGGTAAAACGGTTGTGTGACTCGCCTACTTGCTGAGATAGGTGTGCAACGAGTATAAGATATAACTAAATCCAAAATACTATTGAATTAAATATTCCAACGGAGGGATAATAACTCGTGCCGTTGGCGGAGTAACGGTGCTAGCGCAACGCTAAGTGCTACTTGTACGTACAAATAACGACTTTTTTAATACCGTTAGCACCCCCCAAAACAGGGGTGCCAACGGCATAAAAAGAGTGCCTAATTATGCGCAAAGAGTCACTCTTTGGCCGGGGTGTTAGTAGGACGTCACAGTACTAACAATAATCTCGTCCTACTCTCAACACTTTAGAACGACAATAATACGGCCTCACCCGGCTGCACTGTTACTTCTCCCCCAGACTGCACCCTCTCCACAACTTCCATGCCGACCAGATTGCCATCGGGATCTACGGTCCGTCCCGCCCAGGTAACGCCCTGGGCGAGATCGACCGCGGCCCCTGTTAGCCTACGCACCTCCGCTGCGCCGCGTGAATCTTCCGGCAGCTTTACGGTCTTCTCTTTGCCAACTTTCGCGGGGTCTGCGGACCATCGGCCATCCATGTTGACAAGAGCAATATGGCGAAGCGTCTGAGCGCCTTGCGCAACAGAGAACACGGCTTACGCGGTGAAGCGAGCCTCCTCGACGAGAAAGGCAACTTTCCAGGTGGATGCGCTTCCATTCTGCGGCATATGGCCGCGCGGGTTCCCCAGGGCGTTCGCCACGAACATGTTTCCGTAGTACAGAGGTCGAGCATGGGCTGGCGTGGTGGCGTTGGTGGCGTTGGTGGCGTTGGTGGCACCTGTGGCAGTATCAGGTTGCCAGACAGAGTAGCGGTACGGCGTGCCATTGTGAAAGTGCAATCGGGAGACATTAGTGGCGGCGGCAGTGTAGAGAGCATAGTCTATCGACCAAAGCGCGGCGCCGAAGACGTTGGAGACGCCCTGAAGACCTTGGGACTGGAGAAGAGAAGTCAGAACAAGCCGACCTCGAGTTTGAGGCATCTCTTAGCGACTAACTTACTGCAAGAGAGTTCGTCTCGCCGATGACGTAGGGCAACCTATGTGCGACGCTGTACCTCGACTGCTCGACAAAGTATTCCATATGATGGGCCAGGAAAGTGTGGTTTAGAAGATTTTGATCCAGCGAAGGTAAAGGTACCGGAGGAAGAAGTGACGAGCTGCTGGACACACCCATGTACTGTTTCTACTATGTCAGCACGAGATATTCGGAAACAAAAAGATAAAACCACTGCGCGGTCTATTATAGTGCACAAACTCACAGTATGCTCTGTAAAAGTCCTGGCCTGCCCCGTCCCTGCAATCCCGTGGTCGATGGCCGTCTCCGCCGTCCACGGCGTATTCCCAATTTGTGGAATATCAGGGTTCGCTGTGAGCGTCGCAAAGACACCGGCCTGGAAGAACGGCTTCGGAATGCTGACATTTCCAGAAATGGTACCCGCGAAGTCAAGCCACTGCTCGACGTAGGCTTCGAGCGACCACGTCTCCCTCGAGCGGTTGACTGGAAAGCCTATATCACGTCAGTCACAAGTCGACTTGCCTTCCAACTGTGAAAGTGATTGAGGGCTCAAGTGGTGCAGAAAAGGCAGCGAGGAGGGGCAGGATGAAGACATGTTCAACCGACCGTCAAATTCATTTCCAATCTCGAACGCGTACAACCTGTCTTTCAGCGATTGGTAAACGTTCCGCGCTTCTAACACTGCATCTTGCTTCCCGATTTCGCCGTCAAAAAAGTTGAGGCCGAAGATATATTAGGTGCCGTCGGGAAAAGTTTTGAATGACTCGAGGAATGCTGGCCCAAGAGTGACGTTGTCAGGCTGGTCAGCGCTTAGATCTAAGAAATTGAGCACTATAGCCTCGGTCTGATTCTGAACCCAGGTGGCGTGGTTTTGAGTTGAACCCCCGACACGGACGATAGGATAGGACCCTGTGACAAGGTAGAGGTTGCGGATAAGATTGTTAGACAAGGTGTTTGGATGCCTTTCAAGTAGAGTGATCTCATTTATAAGCTCTCGGATATAAGAGACGATAATCTAGACAGCACACTTACGTGAGATTGCCGGCATAATAGACTAGGTAGGAGAGTTCGATGGAGTAGGAGAAAATCCTTGAGTCGATAATCTGGTTTTTCACGGGTGCGATAGCCGGGACGTCGAGTTTGATCGTGCTCTCGCCATTCCCACTGGTCGACGAAGCCAAAAACAGTAAAGCACAAGCGAGCCGACCAGTAATAAGAGGCATTATGGTAGAAGTAAAAGACAGCTATGTCTACAAGGCCTTAAGCAAGCTACTAGGCACGCGAAGGATGCTCGAATAACGCTCTTTATTCATCGCGCGGTCACTGTAGAACATAGATTTAACAACCTCGGCAGATTCGGCATGTGTTAGGCCGAGTGGTATTAGGCCGCCATTGCACGCTCGACCCCGCAATCCACGATGATCCTTGCCGATACAGATCGGGTTCGGATACCAAGTTTAGAACCGATATTATTCCTCCTCGGCCTTCGGTAAAATACGCACTGTCCCCGCCGTCGGCGTTCGTCCATAGGTCTCGGGCCTTTCGTGGAGCGCATGCGGGTGACCGACGCTGACAGGCGTGCTCAGGCAGAGCTCACTGCCACGGATATCTTCGAACATTTGGGTTCGAATGAATGCTTTAACTTTCCATGCTTCGTTATGCTTGCTACAGCAAACATCTCTTCCTAGGGCTATAGTAAAGACCTCTACTGTAACTCACTCCCCTATGGCTCGAATTCGCCGTTTTCAACACCGACACCGAAGTAGCTAGGTAGGGCGGCCGCATAGTTAATTAAAAGGAGCCATCCGTCAATTTCTATAATTGCCGAGATGCCTTTCGGAATAGGGTGGCTAAGCGCCGGTCGACGGGCTTATCCTCCGTCCATTAGGACACTATAAATAAGTAACTATAAGGCTCCTGGCGAGCCTACTATTAGCCCAAGTACAAGGCTCATGTAAGCCGCTTTATATAATCCATTTAGCTTTCTCTTCGTTATTTATTGTTGTTGGATTTGGTGGTGATACCATTAACTGAAAATAAGTGGCATAAGGACTAAGAGGGCCACTTAGGGGGAGCCTCTTATCCGTCCTCCTCCGTGACTAAGATAAAGTTTATCGTATACATACGTGATATTCCAACATTGTCTTTATGCTATATTACTAGCTATATTTGGCAATCTTCGCAAGTAAGTAATAACCAAAAATTCCAACACAAGTATTTCGAGAGCCGGAGTAAATCCGGAGGCGCAAGCGCCCTCTACCCGATAAAATTCCCCAAATAGAGCTCTCGTATAACGCTCAGAGACACTCAACGTGCCCGCCGTTCCCAGTGCAGCTGGAATCGACAGAGGAGGCCCACTGGGAAAATAATTTTGGTAAGAAATGCAAGACCAGCGGAAGAATTATAGGCTTACGTTCTCATATCCGCCATCACCACGTGTTGGACCGAAAAAAGCACGACGCCGCACTGTTATTCAGTGCGAATTGATTAAGTTATATCCCAATACACCCCCTCATTCAGGGGGGTACCCGCCCAGGATGTATGGCTGATTTCTGATGCTAATTGCGGATGTCTGTTGGCGCAGAGGCCGAACTAGTGATAACATAGGTCGATTTCCCTTAGAAGAAAAGTCGTTTCCGTGAATAGAACTTAAGACGTGTCGAACTATAGGAGAGGCTAGGCTTAAGAGGGCGGAGGCGACGCTCTAATAGGCGCGGAGGCAAAGGCTCCGGGCTAAAGCATCCGAGTTTCAGGTTAGCGAGGACGGGGGTGTAGAAGACTACTACTAGACTAATAGCACGTTCTAGGCTTATAACTACTAGACCGAAAAAAGCGCGGCTCCGCGCTCTAATTTAGTATAAACTTAATAATCTCTAGAAAAGAGCTCTTCTATTAATAGATTACTAATAAAAGCTTACTTATTTAATACTATTATTTTTAGAAAATTTTTAATTTTTTTATTTCTAAATATATAATAGTTTTAATTAAGGCTTTAGAATTACTTATTAGTTATTATTAGAATATTAAGTTATAGTTTTTCTACTTTTATTAGTTTTTAAGTATATATATATAGTGTCTAAAGTACATTTTTTATATTAATTAGTATAATTTAATACTCTAAGGTAATTTCGCTTCTATATATAGACTTAAGCCTAGGCTATTCGATAGAGAATTAAATTTATCTACACGAAAGTTAAGCTTAGGAGAAAAGAATACTAGCGCTATATATAACTACTTACGACTAAGGACTCCCCTAAGGCTTCCTACGTCCATGGGCTGCCCGACTATAATATTCTATATTAAGATAATTTTAACGTTTTTGGTTTCTTTATAAAATATATATTATATTTTGCTTTTACGTGCTTTCATGTGCTTGATATATATATAGTACTCATAACTCGTTTATAAGTCACAAATCCCTCGAAGCACTCATTTCGATTATCCACTTAATAGTCGTTAAAACATTCAGCTATGAAAATGCATCTCGCTACCCCTACTATTTTTACTTTTGCAGCCCTCTATCTTGTGGATAAAGGTCTTGCAACAAACATTCAGTTATCCCGAAGGCAAAATCCTACCGACTCGGACGAAGTGACTTGCCATGCTTTATTCAATTGTCCGAACATAGGCAGTCAGATTGCTCAGTTTACACCAGAGGTCTTGATTTACGAGACTGGCCGCGCAGGTAGCGGATATGCGGTTTTTGGCGGTTATGAGCTGACCTATGGCTTGATTCACGTCAACTATCAGGCTCCAGTTTATGGCGGGTATGCACTTCTTCCTGGCCTCTCCTCACGCATGCATATATATTTACTAAGCACTGTTATATAACAGCGCCTCTTACGCTTCCTCCGTCGGCACATGGCGCGGTTCTCAGTGCAAAAGAGTTGGCACTTCCATATGCAACTTAATTATTTACGCGGGCGTCGAAGCCGAGATTCCATATCCAGGTGACACGGTCAATCTTGCCGTTCCCACCATAACGGGCCAGGAGAACTGTTTACAAGTTACGGGGAGAGAGAATGAGTGTGCCGCTGAAGGTCGAGCAACAGTACGTTCCAGGGCCTGTAGGTTGGTCAGCTCAGGATGTGATTAAGGGAGCAAATATTCCTATTATGGGAAAAGGAATTCTTATACGCGTTATGGTCTGAAGCCCGGGGACGTGAAAATCCTCAAAGGAATTCTCGGCGATCATGTCTTACCCTTCTATTAAAAGCCGACCTCCTCTTTCTGCTCTTAAAATTCCAGCGTCTTGTACTTAGCGTCGTACATCTTCCACCAATCGTCCCCAAGTTGAGCTTTGGCATGAGGCAGAACTTCATCACCTACAGAATTCATTGGATATTGGATCATTGGCACAGCGGCGTACTGGACTCACTGGAAACGTTGACATGCTTAACGCAATGGAACCTCAAGGACAACTTCCTAGGCAAGCGCAGTAAGCCCAGGACACGCAGGATTTAAGGGAGTTCCTTGTCACAACGGTCTGACCATGTTGGGTATCAGTCGGTGCTTCAAGACCACTCGGCCAACCGTCTCTTATTAACTGGGTGCGATCCCCAATTGACAAAAGGTACGGGCCGGGCCGAGGCCTGAGGCGCTCGCTTCGGCGCTCAACTTGCCGCTGCCCGAGATTTTGAGGAGGCCGAGAGCGACCTGGTCGCCAGCGGCCATCTCGTCCTAGGTTGCCACGAGCTCGAGCTGCTGGCGGCCAAGCTCCAGCTGATGCACGACGCGAACGACTGTAACACATAGCAAGTCCCACAACGCCCGCCGCCCACCTGCTTTTCCTCGACCGCACCTCGTCCAAGCTCGCCAGCCTCACGCAACACTCCAACGCTTCTTAGGGCTCCTTTATTACCTGGTGGAGTATAAATAAGATAGTACAAGAAGAAGGTAATCGAACACATAACAAGACTAAGCACTACGTGCGAAGGCCGTGTGTTATCAACAAGTACTCTGGATTATCGTGAAGAAATCTACCACGAAGGTCTGGTTCATATACAGGTATGAAAGTGGACACAACCTACGCTCTTAGTACGCGGAGTGCGATTAGTCTGCCCCCTCTAGCTGAGCATGTGGGAGCGGCTGATCTCTCTAGCTTAGTTGGGTCGGAGCGCCTAGTTAGCTTTGGCATTTAAGCGGGTAGGTCTTACTATTAGAATATATTTTGGGATTCTCATTGCCACGTATTCTTATTATTAGAATACACTTATCTATTCTATAGTGTGGGATAAAAGGCTACTTAATAACCGCCTTCTTTAGGACTATACTAATCTATTTCTTTATTACGGAATAAGCTATCCCTATACACGTTCTAATACCTACTAAGTATTAAGCTCTAGAAGATAGCTAGTACGTTAGTAAGCCTAAAAAATATTACCGTATACTCGTAATATTTAAATCTTATTTAGAATACTATTTTTTACTCTTTATCTTTCTTAATACGAACTAGATAGTAGCCTTTTCTAAGGTCTAGCTTAGTAAAATACTTAGCATTATAAAGTTTATCTTATAGCTCGTGTTACGGCGCAGCCTCCACAGTATAGGGAATAAGGAAGGAAGGGACGTTCTACGGGGAATTCTAAAGAAAAGAGGGGATCACGTAGCTTAGCACGTGAGTACCCTAGGACGGACCTACTAAGCCCTTACGAGCCGGGCTTATAACGGCTCACCTTAAGCCCTCTAGAGCTGGGCTCGCAATAGCACTACTAGATTATATATACTTTTCTACTTATATATAAATTATACTCCTTAGATAGCTTTAACCTCCGTGGTTAACTTTAATAACAATCTAGTATATTGTTAGTAACACGGCCTTTACACGCATTACTTAGTCTTATTACGTATTTAACTTGCTCTTACCCTCTTTTTATACCTACTTAAGGAAATCCTTCGATAGGTTTTTCTCCCTCTTTAGTGTTTAGATTCTTAGAGGTAGAGGCCCGCTTATTATACTTTAACTACTATTCTTATAAGGAGAGGAAGGTTCCGAGATTAAGTTTTATCGGGTAAGGTATTACCCCCTAACGAGTTTAGAAAACAGTAATAGACTCGGTTAATATAGAGAATATTAGCGCGGGGTAAGATCGTCTAGTAGTTCCTTATATATCGACTCCCGGGCCCTCTTAGCCTGCTTAATAGGAGTAAACAGAGCCCACTATAAGAGAACTTATATAGATAATTTAGGAACTATAAGCTAAGAATCGCATCCTAAGAGGCCGATAGGACTAGGCCACCGGGCTAAGTCCTATAAGGGACCCAACTACTAAGGTTAAGGTGCCGAAACCGGACCTTTACTATAGAGAGCGTACTAAGATGTAAAGCTTTCTTATATAGCTAGAAGACTATCTATACTTCGCTAAAGAATAATTCGGTAACGACGTAGATAAGGTTTACTACGCTAGTACCTTTCTCCGAGGAGTAGTAGAAAAGTAGTTTAGACCTTATAAACGAGAAACCTAGAAGAAGCCGTAATAGTAATAGTCGCCTTAGACCTAGGCTATCTTCTCCGACTATAGGATATTTACTAAATAACTATAGAACGCTTTTAGTACTATCGACGAGGCTAAGCGTGCTAATTAGATTCTTTTTAGAATTTAGTAGAAAAAGTCCGTACTCGACTATACGGCCGAATTCTAAGAAGTAGCCTACGTCGCCGGAGAGTACTTAGACTATACGCTTCGATAGCTATACTACCGCGGCCTAAAGAACGAGATTAAAGAGGCTATATTCTACTATAATAAACTAAAAATACTCCCGGAACTAATCCGCCTGGTTACTAATATGGACAGAAGACGGACTAATAAGTAGTTCGAGAAAAAGAGTAGCTACTAAGTAAATACGACTAAGCTACGCTGAGAACGTATTACGTTAGAAGAAGGAGATGCTATAGCTTTAAATACCGCTAACCGTTAAGATAATAAGAAAGGGAATAAGGGTTAAAATAATAATAAGAAGCCTAAAGGACCTAATCTAAACTAGATAAATAAGTAGAAATAGCGCTATAAAAATCGACTCTATATTACCTACGGTAGTAATAAGTACTTCTCTTCTAAGTACCCGTAGAACCCTCGTAATAAGAAGGAGAAGAAGTAAACCTTAAGCGCCTAGCGCGAAGTATTAATTATATCCCGCTAAGATAACTATAATACGCTATACTAGACAGCCTACTATAACGATAACTATTAAACGTACTAAAGTAGTAAGAATATATTAAAATAGTACTCTTACGAACCTCAATAGTTTAGCATAATAACTAGGAACGAGAAAGTACTAGAAATCGACGACTTAATTAACGACTTTCCCTACAACGACGAGCTAGTTAATAGCGATATAGGCGAACTCTACGATAGTACCCCCGAGTCTAGCGAAGCCGGGAATATAGAACAATAGCAGGACTAAGCTATACTTAACCGAATTACGAAATACTTAAGCAGGTACGGGGATACGAGGCATATTAAGCCTAGCCTTATCCTAATAATTAACTAAACCCCCGGATTAAGGATAGACCTACTACTATAGTAATATTAGGTATAGAAGGGGAAGCTTAGCTCTCGATTCTATAAAGATAGTATATAGTATTCTTAGAAGAAATTACCCCTCGTCTCGGCTAACGAAGTAGCGTTCTAGCTCAAAGATAAGGCCTAGGAAGTATAGTAGTAACGGAACCTCGCATATTTACGTAGTATAGCATTAATCCTCGGCCTATACGGAATAGTAATAAGGGTATAGAATACCCTATAATAGATTCTAAAGGAGAAATATACTATACTTATCTTTAAATACTAGGTTTATAATAACCGAATCTACTAGAGGCGCCGTATTAGGCGTGGATACTAGATATAATAGAAGAAATTATCGATTCTAGCTAAAGACTAGGACTTCTACTTCTATAAGAAAATAGCCCGCTAATACTTAGTAAAAAACTAGATGGTCCTACGGCTTTAGAATCGATCTAGAAGCTATAGTCTAGGTCCCTTTATATAGTATTACGTATATTAAATACGGAAATTCTTACCGGACTAAATCTTTAGAGATAATTTAAAATAAGAAGAACGCTTAACGGACGTTCTATCTTAATACTAATTAATATAAGATTAAGCGAAAACTTTATATATAACGAGTTTATAGAATAATATAAGATTCTATACCGAAAGAAGAAAGAGCTATATTTACTTAGCGGATTTAATAGAAAAAGCTTAGTCTATAAAAAAGGCTAGGTAAAGATAGAAATAAAGAAAATAATCCTCTAAATTAAGAATTATTAGAAATAGATTTCTCTTAACGTCTAACGTATTTCTAGGCACGATATTATTCTAAATATATCCTAGATTTAAATATAGAAACCTATCTTTAACTTTAGCGAAGAAGACGAAATCGTCTTTTAAAAAAAGATTAATAACCTTCTATAAAAATTTAATTTACGTAGAGAAAACGGGTTAATAAATACTCTATAGTAACTCTTATCTACTATAAATCGGGAAGTAGCTAGTATAAGGCCTAAATATAGTAACTATATAAACGACCCTAATAGAGGTATAAGTTAGAACTAAAACTACGACGTAGAAGGCGAAGTCTTTTTAGTAAAATATAATTCTATTATAGAAATAAGCCCTACTAAGCGAAATAATACTCTTAAATTATTAGAAGAAATATAAGACTTAAATAATAGCGTAAGGCCTAGTAATAATAGTATTAACGGTAATCTTAAGAATAGCCTAAGATAGAACTAGGACTATAGTATATAAAACGCCGTCTTCTTAGTAAAATATAGCGCCTTAAGCGGAGTAAGTTTTATTAAGTCGAGTATTTCCGAAGATTAAATATAATACTTATTACGAAGAACTATGTGGAGAAAGCGTAAAACTAAGAGTAAAACTTCGCGAAAGTAATTAGTAGCTATAGAATCTTTTATAGACGTATAAATAATCTTAAAAGAGGTATTTAGGCGTATATAATGCTAGAAATAATAGGTCTATCTTATATATATTAAACTCTTACCGGCGGTATAATAGAGAGCATTAGCTAGGGCCTAATAAGAAAGACTAAGAAATAAGAACTATTTAACTTCTATTAAAGAAGATAATTCTATAAGAATTAAGAGAGAATAATACGGTAGTTTAAAAATATAGTAGTAACTATAAGAAATATCTCTAATCCTAGAAATAAAAACGATACCTAAAGAGTATTAGAATTTAGTTACCGTTTACTAAGAAAGAGAAAAGAAAGACTTATCTAAGTATTAACTATAAAACTATAAGATTTCGCTTAAGCTAAGAACGAAATTAGTTTATAAGCCTATCTACTTCTTATTAAAGAAGAAAATAGAGGCTTTAAAAAAATATATTAAGAAGAATCTTAAACGAGGATATATTTAGCTATTAATATTATTAGCCGAATATTTAATTCTCTTTATCTCTAAGAAGAATAATAAGTTACGCCTCTATATTAATTACTAATAACTTAATAATATTACGATTAAGAACCGCTACCCGCTTTTATATATTAATAAGCTTTAGAATAAGTTAGAAAATATAAAGTACTTTACGAAGCTAGACTTCTAGAATAAATATTACTTAGTTAAAATTAAAGAAGAGAAAGAGTAGAAGATAGCCTTTTATATAAGACTAGAACTATATAAGTATATAGTTATACTATTTAGGCTTACTAACGCGCTAGTAATCTTCTAGAATCTTATTAATAATATACTACGTAACTACTTAGATATCTTCTATATAGCTTATCTTAACGATATCTTTATCTTTTTAGAAATACTTAAGAAATATAAGAAGTATATTAGAAAGATTTTAGAAATTCTCTAAGTAAAAAATCTATCTATCGTACTAGAGAAGTGCGAATAGTACGTATAAAGAATAGAATTTTTAGGCTTTATTATTACCTCTAGATATATCGGTATAGACGACTTAAAACTAGACTCTATTAAAAAATAGCTAGTACTAAAGATAATTAAGAAAGTATAGTTCTTTCTTAAATTTATAAACTTTTATAGAAAGTTTATCTAGAACTACTTAAAAATTACGAAACCTTTAACGCGACTTACTTAGAAAGAGTATAGTTTCTAATAGAAAGACGATTAGTAGTAAGCCTTTAATTTACTAAAGCGAATATTTTATAAAGTACTCGTTTTAGAAATATATAACCCCGATAAACTAATTAAAGTAGAAACTAATACGTTAGAATTCGCTCTAGAAGTATATCTTAACTAGCCTAACGAGTAAGGTAGATAGTATTTAATTATATTCTATTTAAGAAAGTTTACTCCGGTAGAGCTTAACTATAATACTTATAATAAGAGACTTTTAGCTATAGTCTTAGCGTTTAAGCACTAGAGATACTATCTAGAAGAAGCCGAATAATAGATAATAGTATATTATAACTATTAAAATCTTACGCGCTTTACTATAACTAAGGAGCTAAACCGACGATAGATTTACTAGTTATAAAAATTAGTATTCTATAACTTTAAGATTACGTATAGAAAAGATATAAATAACGCCGCCGCTAACGTACTTAGTAGAAGAGTAGACTATATAAAAAAAAGAATTAAGCTATAACTTATAGTATTATAGTAGATAAGTAATAGATTATTTATTCTTACTAAATAGTCTTTTCTAATACTTCGTATTAAGTTAAACCCGTAGTATTAGAAAATTTAAGAAGTATATACTTAGAACTTCTTTATATAAGAACTTTTAGCGCTTAAGAATAACTTACGTATTACTTAAAATAGAGAAAAAATGCTTCTCTTTAAAGAATTAATCTATATCTTAATAAGACTACGAGAAGTACTTATTAAAAATATATACGTAGTACCCGCGTATAGATATTAGAGTATTAATAAAATAACTAAGAGAATTATATAAAACTTCTACTTTCTAGAATTATAGAAGATAGTCTAGCGTATAGTTTTATAATATAATCTTTATATTCGAAGTAAAGCTATAATATACGCTCTATATAGATAACTATAATTCCTAGAAGTTCTAAAATAACTATAGTAATAGATTACGCTAGACTTTATTACGAAGCTACTAGAGTTTAGAGATTCGCTTATAAAAGTTAAGTTTAACTCGATTCTAGTCTTTATCGATAGACTTACGAAGTACGTATACTTTTTACCCTATCTAAAAGTATTAAATATAGAATAGCTAGCCTATACGTTTCTCTAATATATCTTCGCGGATTACGAAATGCCGGAAGTATTAGTTTTAAATAAAAATAAGCTAATAAGATTTAAATTTTAGTAAATACTTATACGCTAGCTTAGAGTAAAGAATAAACTCTCTATAACGATATATACGTAAACTAATAGCTAGATAGAATAAATAAACTAAACTTTTAAATAGTATCTTCGCTATTATATTAACTATTTATAGAATAACTAGGCTATATAGCTATCTATAGTATAGTTCGCCTATAATAGCGCTAAATAAGAGTTAACTAACGTATTCCCGTTCTTTACTAACTATAGATTCGAACTAGACGCGTATAGAGAAACTATTCTAAGTAGAAAATTAGCCTAAAAAGGCGTTCTTAAGGCCGAGTAGCTAAGAGAATTATATAAAGCTATTAGTCTTAACCTCGAATATATATAAATTATAATATCTAAATACTATAATAGACGGTACTAGGCGGCACTAAATCTTAAAGAAAAAAATAAAGTATACCTTCTTATAAAAAATATTAAATTAAAATAACCGAATAATAAATTAGATTTTAAGAAAATCGATCTATTTAAAATTATAGAAAAACTTAAAGAAGTTACGTATCGACTTAAATTATCTAATATATAGATAAACTCTATTTTTTATATAGCGATACTCGAGCTAGTACTAGAAAACGCTACTACCCTAGAAATATAAAAAGAAATTATATCGAAAAATCTTAACGCTAAAGAAGACTAGTACCTAGTTAAAAAAATTTTAGACTATAAACGGTTTAGTTATTAGCTTAAATATCTCGTTAAATAGAAAGGTTATAAAAATAAAAATAACTAGTAGATACTAAAGAATAATATATATCTAGACCTAGTTATAGAATTTTATTACTAAAATCCTAATCTCTTATAGAGACGAGGTCGCCCCTAAATAAGAATAATGAAAAACCTTTAAGAACTAGCGAATCTATCGTAAACTAAGATAAATAAGTAAAATTTATAGACTTAGAAGAACGCGGAGATCTTATATTCGGCATAGATTTCTTAGTAGAACTAGTACGATTAGCCTACGATATAGTAAAATCTACTAACTTATAATATAGTCGTTTTAATAAAGACCAATCCTTAGAACTCTTAGAATTAAAAAGATTTCTAGGCGAACTAGACGTTTTAGCCTTCTTTAACTTCTCTAACGATATAAACCCTTACTAAATTATCTTAGACCTACGCTCTTAAAGAAAGCGGCGCTACTTACGTAGATATACTAATTTCTCTAGAGTAGTATCTTTTTCGATAGCGATATAATCGAACTTCTAGTCTAAATAATCTACTACGAAAGTTAGTTAGGAGAATAAAACAAAATAATATAATATTTATAACCTAAGGTACTTACTTTTATAATATTATAACCCGTGCGACGCGCCTTTAAGTAGGCGCTATAAATAGAGAAATTATTCTCTAAGATAAAGTATATAGTATAGTACTCTAGATAGTACGTATAAGAAATTATTTCTATACTATTTTAGAGAATATAATATAATAAGTCCCGATAACGTATTATAGTATAATATAGCCGCTTAGTAGAAGGCTTAAAACTATTAGTAAGAGAATATTTAGACGATATAATAAGAACTTATAATAAGAAATAATATAAAAATCCTATAAAATAAAAAGATATAGCTACGTAAAAAAAATCTTTAGGCTAAAGATTCTAAAAAAGGAAATAGTATTATAGCGTAGCCTCTATAGTATAGAAAATAAGAAAGAAAGAAACGTTCTATAAAAAATTCTAAAAAAAAGAGAAGATTACGTAGCTTAATACGTAAGTATTCTAGAATAAATCTACTAAGCCCTTATAAGCCGAGCTTATAACGACTTATCTTAAGCCCTCTAGAGCTAGGCTCGTAATAGTACTACTAGATTATATATACTTTTCTACTTATATATAAACTATACTTTTTAGATAGCTTTAACCTCTATAGTTAACTTTAATAATAATCTAGTATATTATTAGTAATACGGCTTTTATACGTATTACTTAGTCTTATTATATATTTAACTTACTCTTACTCTCTTCTTATATCTACTTAAGAAAATTCTTTAATAGGTTTTTCTTTTTCTTTAGTATTTAGATTTTTAGAGGTAGAGGCCCGCTCGTTATAGCTTATTAATATAAGATAGTAGATACTAGTTTTTAATAATAATATTATTTAGTTATTTATAGTTAATATAGAGGTATAGTTTACTATTTTTTCTTTAAAATAAATAGAATAGAATAACTAGCTAGTAATAATAATAGGCGTATATATTCTTACTTTAGATTTTTTTTAATATATTTTCTTAAGGCCTCTACCTCTTTCTTAGTATTATAACCTAGGGAAGAGAAACATAGTAGAAATAATAAAAGTAATATAAAAAAAGTACTATTAGATTATTTAGTACCGCCCTAAGCCTTATTAGCTAAACTACGTAACTTCTAGTATATATTCCCGGCTAATAGCTAGCCTACTAACTAAATAATACTATACCTTTAGCTAATAAATAACTAACTAGATTAATATATATAACCTATATTTATTACTAGTAGATAGAATCTTTATAGTTAACTTATTAATTAATTCTTACTTTACTACTATATAAGTTTTTTCTATCTACTATAATAGCTCTTAGAAAGCCTACGCTATCTAATAATATACTAGATCTTTTCTAGAAAGAGTATTAATATAATATTTTAACTATTATTCTATAGATACTAGAGATAATTACCTAGTAAAAAATACTAACTATAAATAATAGAAATTTTCTATTCTAGTATAATTTCTAAGAGAAAGATATACCTATAATTAAAAAATAATTTCTAATTTAATTTTAATTTTAAGACTCTATATAGGCTCTATACGGGCTTATTTAAAATCTTTAAGCTACTATATAATACCTTAAACTTAGCTAATAAGAGTAATCTAAATAAATAGCTTACCTAATTATTACGATACTAACTAGAGAGAATAAAGAAAAAATAACTCTACTTTCTAAAAAAAACTCTAATCTCTTAAAATAAGAAATTCTTAGCCTAAATTATATTTTAAAGAATAGAAGGTAGATTTATTATCTAGTATACTAACTATAGATTACTTAGCTTACTAGACTATAGTAAGCTAGCTAGTAATCTACTATAATCTAACTAAATACTTTATATATAGACTGTACTTATTTATAGTAGATAAAATTCTTATAGTTAACTTATTAATTAATTTATATTTTAATCTTATATATAAATCTTTTCTATCTACTATAATAGCTTCTAGAAATTCTAAGTTATTTAATAATATACCCGATCTTTCTTAGAAAGAGTAATAGCGTAATACTTTAACTATTTTTTTATAGATACTAGAGATAACCTTACTCTAAAACTACTAATTATAATATTCTATAATAGCGGCCTCTTTTACTAGGCTTTAGAATCGCCTAGTAGAATTAAATAGCGGTAAAGTTTATCTTAAAAAATAAAAGAAGAGTAAAGAATTAAAATAATAAATAGTAGTTATATAATAAATTAATTTATAGTATATATTAGGCTTATTATCTTTAATAAGTCTATATTAGAATCTTAAGTTAATTATAAAAATTAAAGTATTATCTAAAAAGTATATTTATATACTATAAAAAATATATAGTAATCTATAAATAGTAGTAGATAGTTAGTATTCGTTATTATTTAAGTATTATAAAGAATAGTTATAATTCTTTATTATTTAGTAGGCCTAGTAGATTTTATATAACTTAGGTATTAATATTTATTTTTTAAAATTTAACTTCTTTTTTAATAAGTAAATAATATATTCGCTATTTTCTTATTTATTTTTATATTTAAAAGTTAGCTTTTTAGATTTTATTTCTTATTCTTAGTAAGAATATATACTTTTATACTTACTACTTAACTTAGCTAAGTATATTTTTATAACTAATTCTTTCTTTATAGAATTTTATTCTTAGTATATTACTATACTACGTAGATATTATTTTTATATAAGCTTTTATTATAGCCTAGTTTAGATTTATATGCGCTATTTTTTCTTAAGGCTAGTTTTTTTATATAAATATCTTAGTTATATAGCTCTATTATTTATAAGAGTTTTTAGCTTCTATAATATTTTTTTATATAGGCTTTCTACTAGTAGAGTTATAAAGTTTTTATTTTTTAAAATTTATAATACTATTTTTCTTCTTAAGAATCTTTAGTCTAAAGATTTATTTACTTATTTATATTTTAGATTTTTTTTATTTTTTCTTTCTTTTTTTTAGTAAATTTTTATAATATCTTTAAAACGTAAATATACTAAATAAATTCTTCTAAATAAGTATATTAATTATAAAAGTAATATAATATTTTTTTTTATTCTTTTTATTTACTCTTAGCTTCTAAAAATAAGTTTATAAAGTATTAAATAGATATTAAAAGTTCTTTTTATTATAAAAAATATATTTATTATAGTTAAACTATTTATAATAGCGGGGGTCTTAACGCTATAAATTATATATTTTATTTTTATTATTTTTTACTATTATTAATATTTAACTCTAGTTAACCGTCTTAATTAGGCGTATACTAAAGTATATATAAATTAAAAGAAAACTTATAAGACTATATAGATTATAATAGCTTATTTATTTTATTTAGAGAAATAAAAAAATCTTTTAAAGTATTATACTTATTTAATATTCTTAAAGAAGACTATAACTATAAAAAAATTAAAAAAGTTAAACTATTTTAAGTTAATTTATAAAACTAGAAATTCTATTAATCTTAAAAATACTAAGAAAAAGTAATTACTAAAGTATTTATATAGTAATATCTTAGCTAATATTATTATAAAGTTATTTTAGACTATTAAATCTTTTAGTATTAGTTTAGATTCTATATCTTTTAAGAATTTTAGTCTAGTTAATTAAATATAATTATTTTTATTTTTTAATTTTAATTTTAGATTCTTTATATATAATAAGTCGGTAATATTAGTTAATTTAGATTTTAGTAATAAAACTTATTAATAAATTCTTAATAGTTATAAAGTTTTAATAGTTTTTAAATATTATTCTAATCTTTTTTCTATTTAAAAAGATATTTAAACTAATTATTAATATAGCTACTATTTAGAATTTATTCTATATTCTAGTTTTTATTTTTATTAGTATTTAGATTTTTTAATATAATTTCTTTTATTTAGCGTAGTAGTATAGTATCTTAAAATACTATTTTAAGTAAAGTAATATAAAATACTAAATATATTTATATAATATCTAGTAATTTAAGATAGAAATTAATCTTTCTAATTTATTTTTTAATTTTAAAGAAATTAATTTTTTTAAAGTTTAATTTTTTACTTAATTAGTTATTCTTTTTTTATTTAAAATTTTTACTAAGAAGATAAATTTTTTTTAAACTTTAGTATCTTCTAATATTATTTATTATAGTATTTATTTATTTATAGAGCTATAAATTTAAGATTTAAATATAGTTATTTATAGAGTATCTTTAGCTAGTCTACTTTAAGAATTTTTTTTAGACTAATAACTTATTTAGTATTAAATATTTATAGACTATTAGCTTATAGCTATAGTTAGCGTAGAATAAAAATTCTTATATAGTAAATATCTTTAATCTATTATACGTATATTATATAAGTAGTATTAGCTTAACCTAGTTATCTTATATATAGTTAAAATAGTAGTATAGATATTATTTTAGTATTTAATTTATTTATTTTATCTATTTATTTATTTAAGAGTATATTATAGTTAAAAGCTTATACTTAGCTCTAAGCTATTAAGTAAAGCTTTACTAGAATTAAAATATAAATAATTAATTTTTATCTAATATAAGCTCTTTAAATAATCTATAGTTATTAAAAATTATTTTAAGAAATATATAGGCGAGTTTTTCTATATTTATTAATTTAAGATATAATAAATAATATATATACTTTATTATTCTATTAATAATAATTATAATTAAGTTATATTTAATTTTAGTAAGTAGTTTTCTTAACTTAAATAAATTTATAATAAAGTCTAGTAAAATAAATTACTAAATATACTTTAATACTAATAATAGCTAAAATAATTTATAAAGTATATATCTTATAGCCTTACTTTTAATATAAAAATTATATTATAAGATTATTTATTAAATAATTTTTTTAAGTTTTAGAAAATAGTAGCTTTTTATAATTTATTTTATTATCTTATTTATTTTTTAATAACTATATATTAAGACTTTATATATATTTTTTATAAGCTCTTTTTATAGTTTAACTAGAATATAGACTAGTTTTAAAAATAAAATTATATTATCTATATTTTTAGTTATTTAAGAGTTATTTTTAAGTTCTTTAATTTCTTAAGCTATTATTTTATTTATATAGACTTCTTAAATTTTACACTTTTATTTATTATTTTTAAGGCGTATTACTAGAGCGAGTAGCTTAACTAAAATAAATAAATTATTTAATTTCTTCTTAAGCTATATCTATTTAATACTATAAATAGTAGTAATCTAGTAGCTATAGCTAATAGATATAAAAAACTCGTTTTTCTATATATTAAATATTATAAATTATAGATCTAGCTTTTTTTTAATATAGTTAACTCGTCTATTTAGTATATTTATATAAGTATTCTTAAATTTCTTTCTATAAATAATTTTTATATTATATAATACTAGTTCTTCTACTTATTTAATTTATTATTAGTTTAGTTTCTTAGTAGTAGTAAAGTACGATAAATTCTTATAGTTATAATATATTATAATTTAGTATTTAGTTTTTTTAAGATAGTATTTCTATTTTTTAAAGACTATAATAATAGCTAAAAGCTTTTTATTATAGACGTTATAAATCTTTTTAAAGTCTATTATTTTTCTTAAATAAAATATAATAAAATATAGTTTATTTTACTTATTTAGCTAGCTAAGAACTACTTTTATAATATAGTTAAAAATATTAGTTTTAACTATAATAAATAGATTAAAGTTATAAATATCTAAGACTAGAATATTTATAAATATATACTTTAGTAAGTTAAAGACTATTTATTACTTTTTTTATATAAATCTATATTTCTTCTTTATTAGATTTATAAGAGGTATTAATATCTTTATATAGTTTAAGATAAACTTTTAGTAAAAATTAATAAATCTTAAAAAAATTATACTTTATTAATAATTTTAAGTATAGATTAATTTTTTATAGTATTTAGTTTTTTATTATCTATACTAATATATCTAAAAGTAATAATAATTCTAAGATATTTTATTTTTTATATATATTATTTACTCTTTTTTAAAGCTACTTAGAAGTTTTATTTATCTAGTATTTATAAAACTTTTTTTATATACTTAGTATATTCTTCGAGTATTTTTAAGTATATTAAAATATTATCTAGGTAAGCTAAAGTAAATATATTTAAATATAAACGTAGTATATTATTAACTAAGTTCTAGAAAATAGCTAGTATATTAGTAAGTCTAAAGAGTATTACTATATACTTATAATATTTAAATTTTATTTAAAATATTATTCTCTACTTTTTTTCTTTTTTAATATAAACTAGATAGTAGTTATTTCTAAAATCTAGCTTAGTAAAATATTTAGTATTATAAAATTTATCTTATAGCTTATTAATATAAGATAGTAGATATTAATTTTTAATAATAATATTACTTAGTTATTTATAGCTAATATAGAAGTATAGTTTACTATTTTTTTTTAAAATAAATAAAATAAAATAACTAGCTAGTAATAATAATAGATATATATATTTTTATTTTAGATTTTTTTTAATATATTTTTTTAATATCTCTATTTTTTTTTCTAAAAATAAATATATAGGCTTAAATATAAATTATATTTCTAGTATAAAAATATCTTATAATTTTAAAATTTATATTTAAATAGCTATTCTTTATCTCTTTTTTAGAATAGTTATTAAAGGTTTTAGAATTCTTATAAAATAGTTTTTAGTTTTAGTATTAGTACTAATTTACCTATAGTAGATTTTATAATTTTACTAAGGTTTATATTATTCTTAACTATTAAAATATTTTATTTAATAATATCTATTTATCTATAAATAAATAGATTATATTTTTTATAGATTTTTTAGAAGTAGTCTTTTATAACTAGCTTTAAAATATTATTATTCTTTTAATAAAAGCTCTATATTATATAAGCTAGAATTTTCTACTTATATTCTAAGCTTATTTTAATAAAAATTATATATATTTTTTATTTTTAGTTTCTTATATAGTTTAATACGCTTATTAAGATTTTTTAGATATCTATAAAGTTTTTTTAACTATTAGTATTCTTTTAATAATTACTAAATATTTAATATATTACTTATTTAAAAAGGTAACTATTTTTTTCTTTTATTAAATATATAGTTTATAAGTTTTAAACTATGAAATTTCTAGAATAATATTATATTTTAGTATAAAGATTATATTAAGTATAATTTTTTTATATATTTTTTAATAGTAAGCTTTATAAGTTCTATTTTAATTCTAATTTATTTTTTATTATATAAGATAGCTAACCCGTTTATTATTTTTAATAAGTAGAAATAGTCTTTTTTTAAAAGTTAAATATTATTTTAAATAGTAAAAATATAGCTAATAAAATTATCTTCTATTTTACTATTAAGTATAGCTATTATAGTTTATTTATAAATAGTTACTAGTATTCTAAGAAATTTTTCTAAGATATATATATTATATAATATATATAAAATCTTAGCTAATAAATAGCTAACTAGATTAATATATATAATTTATATTTATTACTAGTAGATAGAATCTTTAGGTATAGATATTTCTAATATCTAATTTTAATAAACTAATATCTAATTTTAATAAACTAATATCTATTATTTAATTAAGTAGTTTTAGTATATACCTAGATTAGCGTCTTAGTAAGAAATACTAAAATTATATAACTATTATATAATATATATAAAAGCGTATATTATAGTAAATAATCGCTATAATATTATAAAACTTTTTTTTTTTACTAAAATAAGATATTCTAAATTATTTAGCGAAGTTATATTAAAATTATATAAGTATGTATTATAGTATATTACTAAAATCTTTATACGTAATAAATTACTATAGAGTTTTTATATAGAATAAAGTCTTACTAAGTATAAGTTATTTTCTACTATCTACTACTATAGTCTTAGTATAGGGCTAGCTAGCGATATTAAGTATAAGTATAATTAATATTAACTAATATACGCGTTTAACTATACTTATCTATCTTATAATAACTAATTAGTATATTAACTACGAACGTAAGTAGTATTTCTATCGCTATAAATAGCCTAAATAATATCTTAGAAAGTTCTACGTACGTAAAAAAATATTTTCTAAGTAAAATTAGTACTATTCTAGAATAGATAACTCTAGCTATAGAATTAATATATAATATTAATATAGCCGTCGTCTTCTTTATAAAATATTTAATACTTATAATAAGACTAATAATAATAATCTAATATTTTTTATTTTATTTTTTAAGGTTATCTACTCTTCTCTTACTATAGTAGAATAAGTACTAGATAGTTAGACGTAAGCTTATAGCTACGTTTATCGCGTACTTTATTTAAAGAAGATATAATAATAACGTAAAATAAAGTACTAAGAAGTAGAGAGCTCTATTATAATATAATATATAAATATATATCTACTACGACTAAATATAAAACGACTTAAAGAGACTATAACTACCTCTATTATATATTAATCGCGCGCGTAGATATTAGTAATAAGTAGAAGATTATTATATCTATTATAAACTATATTAAGATTATATATATTACTCTATTAACTAACTTACTATTATATAATATTATTATTATTACTTATAATATATTTTTTAATTCTTTTATATATTCTACTTATTATAAGTATACGCTAGAGGTTATAGTAAAGATTTATAAGCTTACTAATTAAGATATACTACTAAAGTATATATAGAGTATTATTACTAGTAATATAGCTCTTAATATCTTTTATATTACTATTTAAGACGTTAAGTATAAGAAGCGATAATATAAGCTTAAGTAATTATAAAATTAAACTTCTATCTAAGCGCTTTTTAATAAGCTAAAAAATAACTTTAACTAGTTTATCTATTATACTCTTAATAGCTAATAGTAGCTTAATATACTTTTCTTTACGTAGAAAATAAGTCTCTAGGCGCTAAAGTACTAGTATAGCATCGTTCTTCTTAACTATATATATAAGACTAATATATATAAGATATTGCTTTTATATATTATTAGTATTAACTATATAAGTAGTAGTTTTACTATTAGCTTCTACTTTATTATACGCGAAGATAAAAATATCTACTTTATAACTATTAAATTTTTTAAACGAGTCTTTAGTAATAATTTTACTCTAGATATATTTATTACTAATAAGAAGCGAGTACTAAAGAATATTTTTATTACTTATTTTTTTTATCTATATAGCTTCTCTATACTTAGTACGTTTATATTAATATACTTAAATATGCGTATAAGATTTAGATTATATATAATAGCTAAGAGCCTAAATTTTAAGAGTAGTAGTAGTAGCTACGCGAGGCGTTTATAAGCTATTAGAAGAAGATAATAAATACTACTATATAAAAAAACTTTACTAGCTATTAATAAAAGCTCTATATTAACTATAACTTATAAAAGAGTCTTCTTAGCTATATTTATAAAGAGTAGAAGCCTTATAAGAAATAGTAGTATATAGTATAGATAAACTATTATTATTATTATAATAACTTTATTATTTTACGGCTTAAGGGCGCTTATTATTATCTTAAAAGTTATTTATTTATCTTATTTAGCGATCTTCTAAAGATTAAGATTAACGTTATAATATATATTTGCGCGTAGTTTATAGTACTAAAGGCGCGTTATACAAAGTAGTATTTACGCTAATATATTTTACTACTAAGCCGTCTAAACTATTAAGCCGTTTACTTTCTTACTAAAAATGCATTAGATAAAAACTTAATATAATATATTACTATAACGCTATAAAATTATTCTAGAAAACTTAGTATATTAACCTTACTATTTAATCTATTAATATCCACGCGTTATATAGCGAAAGAGCTATTTATCGCGAGTATCTTACTTCCTAATTAATCGTATACGACCGACACGTAGGTGCTATACTATGCGTAGAAGCTATATCTAACGGTAAGAAGCTTACTAAATATAAAAAAGATACGATTATTAAGTATATACTAGACCTAGACTCGAGAGGATTTCCGCCCTCTAAGAATATACTACGTAATATAGCTAATAAATTACTAGTAGAGCGCGACGGGGGTACCGTAGGTAAGAACTAGCTAGATAGGTTTATTAGCCATAGAGATAAGCTTAAAACGTACTAGACTCGCGCGTACGATCGCTAGCGAGCCTTAAACGAGGATCTAGTAGTTATTAAGTAGTAGTTTAATCTCGTTCGCTCTATAAAGAAGAAGTACGGCATCCTAAATAAGAATACGTATAACTTTAATAAAACTAGCTTTATAATACGCGTAATAGGCTCTCTACTAGTTATTATAGGCTCTAAAAGGTATAGAAAATAAAAATTTATCTAGTTAGATAATCGCGAGTAGACTTTAGTTATTAATGCGATTAGCGCGCTTAGTTAGACGATTCTATTCTTTACGATCTTCGCTAGTAAGAACTATATTAATACTTAATATAAGAATATCTCTAGTATAGAGGACTAGGTTATTACTATTAGCGCTAATAGCTAGATAATAAATAAGCTTAGAGTTACGTAGTTAAAGTACTTTAATACGTATATAAAGTCGCGTACTATAGAAGAGTACTAGCTACTTATAATTAACGGCTACGAGAGCTATAACTTAATTAAGTTCTAGAATCTATATAAGGAGAAGAAGATTATTATCGTTTATATACTATTATATTCGTCGCACCTTCTATAGTCGCTTAATATGGGCATTTTCTCGCCGTTAAAGTAGGCGTACTACTCTTAGATCTTAGGCTTAGCGCGCTTAATAGCTATAAAAATCGATAAACTAGTCTTTATATAGGCGTATAAGGCAGCTTATTATAAGGTATTTATAAAGAAGAATATTTATATAAGCTTCTAAGAAGCTAGCTTAGTACCGCTCGACCTATAGGTAGTATTATTAAAGGTTAATATTAGGCTTCGTATACCTATACCGGCTGCACTAGAGGCTACTCTATAGAAATCTAAAATGCCTAGTAATATACGCGAATTAGAGGCCCAATCAAGGCTACTTTATTAGTAAATAAGATAGTATTATAGCTCCTTACCTATAGAGGCGCGTAGATCGCTTAATCGCTCGTAAAAGGCGCGTTATTTATAGTATACTCTACTATATTAGTCCGCGACGAACTCTCTATTCTTTAAAGGGCCATAGAGGCCGTAAATAAGAAAAAATAGCGTAAAAGAAAGTACGTATAGAATTAAGACACGCTAATAATAGTAAACAGCGGTTAGCTATCTAATCCTAAGGGCGCTAGGGGGGTAGAGGGTAGCGAATATTCCTCTAAGAAGGCTCGTATAGAGGGCGCATAGTAGGCTTAACGGCGCTATAGAAACTACGGTAAGACTAGGTATAATAGATAAACTTATATAGAGGAGGTAATAGGTACTAAGTAATCTAAAATTACTATTAGTTTATTAAAATTTTTATGTTATATTAAATAACTTAAGTTTAAAGTATAATATTAGTAAGGAAGTAGATAGCTTAGTAGTTTAAATAGCTTAATAGTAAAATACATTAGCTATAAAAGATTATAAGTAAGATACTATTTAATAATAATATTAAGAAAGAAATATTATATAAATTACTATAGCTACTTTTATATTAGACTTATCTTCTTTGCTAGTAAGAGAATTATAATAGCTTTTATAATATTAAGAGCTATATCTATACTAATAACTTCTAGATAATATACGGTCTATTTTACTATTATTATATATATCGCTAGCTTAATTATAATCCTAGCTAGCAACTTTAACTAAAAAATATTAACTCTTAATAGCTCCTCTGCCTAGGTAAGACTCGAGAAGGCGTTAAATATATAAATATAATAAGCGAGCTATTTACTCTAATAACGTAACTAGAGGTCTTACTAAAGTCTTCTTTAAACTCTTATAAGTATATCTATAACTCCTAAGTAGCTTATATACGCGGTAGGCTAAGGTAGAATAATACTACTTATAGAGAGCCTTTATAATATAAGATAATTATAAGCTAGTAAACGGCTATAATAGATAAAATAAAAAAAATAGTAAGACTATTTAGAAGAAAATAGATGACTTCTATAGCTATAATACTAATACTAATATAGAAGACTATATTTATAGCCTTCGCTATATCTTTTATATTAATAATAGCTAATATACTATAGCTAATTTATACTTTTTTAGCTAACGAGCCTTCTTTAGTACTACTACTAAATAAGTCTTTTTTAGTATTACTACTAAATAAGCCTTTTTTATTATTAATATCTTTATTACTAACGCCTCTTTTAGCGTAATAGCCGCCTAAATAATAGCCTTAATACTAGGCTAAATAACTAAAATATAAGAGAAGCCGGCTACTAGATAAAAAAAATACTAAGCTATATAAAAAGCTATAAAAAAGATATCTTAATAATAGTAAGTTTATTTAGACTACTAATAATAATACTAGTAATAACGCTAGTAATAATACTATTACTAGTAACGAGGCCGCTAGTAATAAAACCGCTAGTAATAAGACTACTAGTAATAAGACTAGTAATAAGGCTAGAAGTAGTTTAGATAATATATAAGATATAAATAAGAGTATTTATACTTAAATTAGCGTAGAATAGATATAGAAAGATTATTTTAGTTAATTATATATAAAAAAGAGGCTTCTAGAGGCTCCTAGAGCCTATAAAGAATAAGATAATAATAGAAGAGCTTATAGATAGCTTATATAATATTATAGTTAGTCGCCTCGCCGTATATTTTAATATATAGATATTTATAAAAAATAAAGCTAAAATCTCTAAATTTTAGAATAAAAATAATAAAGATTTTATATATATCCTAATAAGGTATTAGTTTATTAAAATTAGGTATTAGTTTATCGAAATTAGATATTAGAAATATCTATACTAATCTTTATAGTTAACTTATTAATTAATTCTTATTTTACTACTATATAAGTCTTTTTTATCTACTATATTAGCCCCTAAAAAGTCTATATTATTTAATAATATACTAGATCTCTTCTAGAAAGAGTATTAGTATAATAGTAATATAATTTACTTTAAAAAATAAGAGAAGAATAAAAAATTAGAATAATAAATAGTAATTATATAATAAATTAATATATAGTATATATTAGGTTTATTATCTTTAAGAAGTCTATATTAAAATCTTAAATTAACTATAAAGATTAAAGTACTATCTAATAAGTATATATATATATATATTATAAAAAATATATAGTAATTTAAATTAATTTAGCTAGATTAAAGTAGCTAGATTAATAGTATTAAATTAGTTATTTTAGATTACTATAATCTAGATAGATTCTTATATAATCTAAATACTAAAGCTTATTTTCTAAAATCTAACTTTTATATTAGTTAAGAAAATATTTTATTATTAGACTATTATTCTTTTAATTATATAAGTTATTTAACTTTCTTTAGTTATTTTTTTAGTCTAAAGCTAGTTTTTAAAATTTATAATTTTTTTATAGATATTCTTTCTTTATAGAAGTTTAATCTAGTTAATATTTCTATAGTTTTATTATATTACATAGATATTACTCTTATATAAGCTTTTATTACTATTTTATTTAGATTTATATATATTATTTTTTTTATAGCTAGTTTTTTTATATAAATATACTAGTAGTATAGCTTTATTATTTTTATAAATTTCTAGTTCTAGTAATATCTTTTTTTATACAAACTTTCTATTTATAGAGTTATAAAGCCCTTATTCTCTAGAATTTATAATAGTTATCTAGATTTTAGATTCTATAATATTAAAGTAATAGGCTTTAGTATATTTTTAAAGTACTTATACTATACGTTCTATATACTTATTATATACTACGTATAGGCCCCTAGTATATAACGCTACTAAGAAATAAATTTTATACTATTAAAGATTTATATCTAAGAATATAACTCTTCTAAAAACTCTCTATTTATAATTAATTTATTTACTTATAATTAAATTCTTTTTATTTTCTTTTAGAAAAATAGCTAGCCTTAAAGAGCTATATATAATAATTTTAATAATTTTAACGAGAAAGAAAACGACTTTATAATAATAAATATAAAAGCCTAATAGAGCCGCTCGAATACTTAAAGTAAATAAATAAAAATAGACTTATTAACTTCTAAAGACTATCGAACGCTAATTATTAATAGACGCGCCTAGGGCGTTAAATATTTAATAAATAAAGCTATTAAACTAAAAGTATCTATAGCCGCTAATAAGCTATAATACTTATATAGTATATCTATAAAAGATATATTAAAAGCTAAGCTTCTAAAGTATTTTAACTACGTTAAAATTCTATAATAGCTATAAATAACTCTTAATAGCGAACTTTCTATTATTTGTATACTAAACGTAGGCGAAATATATATAAAAAGTAAAATAAATAATAGTAAAAAGCGACTTAATCTTCTTATAAGAAATCTATCTTCGAAACTTAAAAACCTTACTTAGAACTTATATAACTTATAAATAAATATAATAGAGATACGTTTTAACGTATATTAGATAAATAAGAACTACCTTAGATAAATTCTCTAGACTATTAAAGAATTATTTAAGTATAAGACTCTTTTCTAGTATATTTAAAAACGTTTAATAAATTAAAATAAACTAGTACTACTTTAGTAGAAGTTTAAAATATTAGTATAGAATTATATTTATAATTTTATTATTTACTATCTTAATAATGCTATTAGTTATTATACTATAATAATAAAAAAGGGCTAGAAGTTTATAGAATTCTATATTTAAATAAAAATATATAAGAATAAATTTATATATTAAGTTTAAGACGTAGATTATTATATTAGCTAGATTTACTCCCGGTTTTTACTATTTATATATATAAAGCTTATACGCTAGTTCTTTCTTACTAGAGTATAGGTAGAAGAAAATTTAGTAGCTAAAATCTAATATATTAAGTAAATACTAGAGATAATAATACTCTATAAAAAAAATAAAAATAAATAGTAATTATAAGAAACTAAGCGCTTTTTTATTATTTCTAGTCTAGAATATAACGGTTTCTATAAGAGTTTTAGAAATAGTAAAAAAGCTAATAAAAATTAAAAATCTAAAGCTTTAGCTCTTTTAAAGAATATAGATAATTTATATAGATTTAGTACTTTAAATATAAATAAAAAGTAGGCTAAAGACTATATAAACTAGATAAACTATAAAAGTAAATAAAACTTAAAAAAAGAAAAGCTTTAATTACTTTTCTCTTTTTCTTATAATTAGGGCCTTAAACGAAAGATAGTTTAAAATATATAGAAATTATTACTTTAATAGAAACCCTATTTAATTCTACTAAAATTTAAATATTAATAGATTATAGTTATAATCTAAACCTTATATTTCTTAAATACGTAGAGCGACTTATCTTATAAAATATATAAGTTAGTACTAAGCCATTTATCTATCTTTTTAATAATACTACTATTATGTTATATAACTCTTATTATATAGAAATTACTATATATAACTTAGAAGACGCTACGTATACTACTAAACTCTAATTTTACTAAAGTAGCTTATTTATAAGCTATAATACTATACTTAGTATACCCTAGCTTAGGGCTACTAGGCTAGTTATTAATTTTAAAAGAGAAATGTTTTACTAGAATATAAACTTACTAGAGTATATATATCTAATAAGCGCTATTAAATTATTCTAAAACTTAGAATTAAAAAAGTTTATTTACTTCTTTTAGCTATCTAACTACTAGCTCTCGTCTACGGGCGGTCTAAAAAGTTAAAAAATAACTTTAACTCTTTTATAGCTCTTTTATAGGCGAAAAGTATACGAAACATATATAAGAAGTAAAGCGAAAGTAACTAGAATTTAAAAAAGCTTTTATCTAATTAAACTCTTTTTTATTTATAGGGGCTATACTTCTATACCTAAAAAGTATACGAACTATATAAAAAACTCGCTAGTTTAATAGATATACTACTAGCTAAGATAGCTAAAAAAAATCTGCGATAAGATTCTAAATATTTATAAAGACTAGTTAGATATATTTTTAAATAAATAAGCTATTAAACTACCGTAATATACTAAGTTTAATTATACTATTAATCTTATTATAGGTTTTAAGCTATTATTAATACCTCTATATAGACTCTTCTAATCCGAACTATAGATTCTTAGGGAATATATTAATAAAGCCTTAGAACGGGGGTAGATTAGATATAGTAAATCATCTATAGACATATCTATTCTCTTTACCTCTAAGATAGATAGTACTATATGATTATATATAGATTATAGAGGCCTAAATAAGGTTATAATTAAAAATAGTTACTTTATACTATTAGTAGGCGAGCTGCGAAACTACCTAAGTACTATAAAGATTTTTACTAAACTAGACCTATGCGATACTTATTACTAAATCTATATAAAGAAAGGTAATAAGTAGAAAATAGTACTTAAAACGCGTTATAAGTATTATAAGTACCTAGTTATACTATTTAGCTTAACTAACGTATTTATAATCTTCTAGTTATATATTTACTAAGCCCTAAAAGACCTAGTAGATATAATTTACGTAGTATACTTAGATAATATACTTATATACTTAGTAAATAAGTCTTAGTATATCGAGTATATTAAACGTATTCTCTAAAGATTATATAATTAAAACCTCTATATAAAACCATCTAAATATAGCTTTTATATAAAGTATGTCGAGTTTCTAGGCTTTATTATTATCTTTTAGGGGGTTATTATAGACTCCGTAAGAGTTAAAGTTATTAAGAACTAGCTAAAGCTATAAAGCTATCGTAATATTTAGATTTTTTTAGGTTTTACTAATTTTTATAGGTGCTTTATATAGAATTACTTTATAATAGTTTAATTACTAATAAGCTTATTAAAAGAGATAGCCTAGAATTCTAATCTAGAGGCTAAATAAGCGCTAAAAAAAAACTAACTAAATAGTATAAGCTCTAAAAGTAGCCTATAAAAATAAAATAGACGTTTAGTAGACTAAAAGTATACTTTATATAGGCTTTAGTTATAACGACGGCCTCTTCTACTAGGCTTTAGAATCGCCTAGTAGGGTTAGATAGCTAAAGGATTTACCTTAAAGAATAAGAGAAGAATAAAGAATTAAAATAAGAATAGTAATTATATAATATATTAGTACGCGATACGCGTTAGGCTTATTACCTCTAATAGGGTTGTATTAGAACTTTAAGTTAATTATAAAGATTAAAGTACTATCTAATAAGTACGTCTATATACTATAGAAAAATTATAGTAATCTAAATTAATATAGCTAGATTAAAGCAGCTAGATTAACAGTATTAAATTATTAATCTTAGATTAGGTTAATCTAGGTAGGCCCTATAGGTCCTACGTAACTCGGGCGCTAAAGCCCGTTTTCTAGAATCTAACTTTTATATTAGTTATAGAAGTATTTTATCGCTAGACTATTATCTCTTAGACTATATAAGTTATTTAACTTTCTTCTATCCGTTTCTCTTAGCTTAAAGCCGGTTTTTAGGATTTATAACTTCTTTCTTATAGGCGTTCTTTTTTTACGAGAGTTTACCTAGTCTATATTCCCGTAGTTTTACTATACCGCGTAGACGTTACTCTTATACGGGCTTTTATTACTATTTTATCTAGGCTTATACGCGCCGTCTTTTCTTACGGCTAGTTTTTCCGTATAGGCGTGCTAGTAGTACGGCTCTACCGTTTCTATAGATTTTTAGTTTCTACGGTGCCTTTTTTCGTGCGGGCCTTTCGCCTATAGAGTTATAAAGCCCTTATTCTCTAGGGTTCGTAATACTATCTCCCCTCTTAAGAATCTTTGGCCTAAAGATTTATTCGTCTATCTATATCTTAGGCTTTCTTTATTTTCTTATTTTCTTTTTTTACTATAAGCCTCCCACTATGCCTCTAAAATAAAAGCGCGATTTATAGAAGACTAAGCGTAAGTCTCTAGATACGAAGATTAATTTACTAGATATCGCGATACTTATTTCTTATTTATAGTATTTGCTTCTAAATGCCTAGCGAAAGGCGAAGAAGCCTAAGATAGTATACTAAATAGCCTTAGGTTTTTCTTATTATAGCGAATATTATTGTACCGGGCGTACTAGTTATAATACTAGTAGTTTTAAGAACTTTAATTATTAGTTCTTCTTTAGTAGTCTCGCTAGTTTACTAATTCTTTCTCTAGTTAAGCGTCTTCGTTGAGCCTTAGATAAGGCGCGCTCGGAATATACTACTTTTAAAAATTAGCTTTAAAAGGCGGTCTTCGGTCTTTCTCGTACTAAAAAATAGTAGAAGTTACTTAAGCGTCATACTACCCTAATATTATAGCGTAAGTCGGACGCGATTAATATACTTAGAGAGTTAGAAGCGTTAGAGGCTAGAAATACCTCTAATTCTAAAAATACTAAAGAGGAGTAATCGTTAAAGCGTTTATATAGCGCTATCTTAACTAGTAATGCTATAGAGTTATTCTAGTCTATTAGGTCTCTTAGCGTTAGTTTAGATTTTACGCCTTCCGAGAATTCTAGTCTAGTTAACTAGGCGCGGTTATCTTTATTTTCTAAGTTTAATTTCGGGTCCTTCGTGTATAATAAGTTAGCGGTATTAGTCGATTTAGGTTTCGGCGATAAAACTTATTAATAAGTTTTTAATAATTATAGAGTTCTAGTAGTTTCTAGGTATTATTCTAGTCTTTTTTCTATTTAAGAAGGTATCTAAACTAACTATTAATATAGCTACTATTTAGGACTTATTCTACGTTCTAGTCTTTATTTTCGTCGGCGTCTAGATTTTTCGGTATAATTTCTTCCGTTTAGCGTAGTGGCGTAGCGTATTAAGATACTAGTTTAAGTAAGATAACGTAAAATACTTAGTATATTTATATAGTATCTAGTAATCTAAGGCGGAAATTAACCTTTCTAATTTATTCTTTAATTTTAAAGAGACTAACTTTTTTAAAATTTAATTTTTTACTTAGTCGGTCGTTCTTTTTTTATTTAAAATTTTTATTAAGAAGGTAAACTTTATTTCTTTTCTTAAGCTTTAGTACCTTCTAGTATTGTCTATTATAGTATTTACCTATTTATAGGGCTACGAATTCGAGGTCTAGGTATAACTATTTATAGAGTATCTTTAGCTAGTCTACTTTAAGGATTTCTTTTTAGGCTAGGAATTCGCTTAGTATTAGCTCTTTATAAGCTATAGGCTTATAACTATAGTTAGCGTAGAACGGGAATTCTTATATAGCTAACGCTTTCGAGCTATTATACGCGAACTATACGAGTAGTAGTAGCTTAACCTAGTTATCTTACGCGTAGTTAAGGTAGTAGTATAGATATTATTCTAGTATTTAATTTATTCGTTCTATCTATTTGTTTATTTAAGGGTATGCCGTGGTTAAGAGCTTATACTTAGTTCTAAGCTAGCGGGTAAGCGTCTACTAGAATTAGAATATAAATAGCTAATCTTTATCTAATACGAGCTCTTCTAGTAACCCGTAATTACTAAGAATTATTCTAAGAAATATATAGGCGAGTTCTTTCGTATTTACCATCTTAAGATATAGTAAGTAGTATATATACTTTATTATTCTATTAATAATAACTAGAATCGAGTTATACTTAATCTTAGTAAGTGGTTCTTCTAACTTAGATAGGTCTATAATAAAGTCTAGCGAGATAAATTACTAAGGGCGCTTTAGTACCGGTAGCGGCTAAAGTAGTCTATAAAGTATATACCTTACGGCCTTACTTCTAATATAAAGGTCGTATTACGAGACTACCCGTTAAATAGTCTTTTTAATCCCTAGAAAGTAGTAGCTTCTCGTAATTTACTCTATTATTTTATTTATTTCTTAATAACCGTGTACTAGGGCTTTATATATATCTTTTATAAGTTCTTCCTATAGTTTAACTAGAACGTAGACTAATTCTAAAAATAGAATTATACTATCTGCGTTTTTAGTTACTTAGGGATTATTATCGAGCTCTTCGATTTCTTAAGCTATTATATTATCTACGTATACTTCTCGGATCTTTTGCTTCTATTTATTACCTTTAAGGCGTATCGCTAGGGCGAATAGTCTAACTAGGGTAAGCGAGTCGTCTAGTTTTTTTTTAAGCTACGTTTATTCTAGGCTATAAATAGCTATAATCTAGCGGCTATGACTAGTAGGTATAAAAGACCCGTCCTTCTACGTATTAAGTATTATAGGTTATAAACCTAGCTTTTCTTTAATATAGTCGGCTCGTTTACTTAGCGTATCTACGTGAGTGTTCTTAGATCTCTTTCTATAGATAATCTTTATATTATAAAATGCTAGCTCTTTAGCCTACTAAATTTATCGACGGTTTAATTCCTTAGTAGTAGTAAAGTACGAGAGATTCTTATAGTTATAATAGACTATAATCTAGTACTTAGCGCCTTTAAGGTAGTATCTCTATTCTTTAAAAGCCGTAACTATAGCTAAGAGTTTCTTATTATAGACGTTATAGTTTTTCTCAGCAGGTATTATTTTTCTTAAGTAGTAGGTGATAGAGTATAGTCTATCTTCTTCGTCTAGTTAACTAAGTACGGCTTCTATAGCGTAGTCCGAAGCGTCGGTTTCTACCGTAATTAATAGATCCGGGTTATAGAGTTCTAAAACCGATACTTTTATAAATATTCGCTTTAGTAAGTCGAACGCTCGTTATTATCTTTCTTTTTATATAAACCCGTACTCTTTCTTAGTAATATTAGTTAGAGGTGCCGCTATTCTAGCGTAGTTTATAATAAACTTTCGGTAAAAGTTAGTAAATCTAAGAAAGAATTATACTTCTTTAATAGTTCGCGGTATTAGCTAGTCTTTAATTACGCCTAGTTTCTTATCGTCCATGCCGATATATTCTAGGATAATAATAAACCCTAGATACTCTATTCTTTATATATACTACTCGCTCTTTTCTAGGGCTACTTAGAGATTTCGTTCATCTAAGGCCTTTAGAACTTTTTTTACGTACTTAGTATACTTCCCGAGCGTTTCCGAGTATATTAGGATATTATCTAGGTAAGCCAAGGCGAATATATCTAAATACGAATATAGGGTATCGTTAACTAAGCTTTAGAAGATAGCCGGTACGTTAGTAAGCCTAAAAGATATTATCGTATACTTATAATATTTAAATCGCGTTTAGAACGCCGTCTTCTATTCTTTATCTTTCTTAATACGGACTAGATAGTAACCTTCTCGGAGGTCTAGTTTTATAAAGAACTTAGCGTTGCGAAGCTTATCCTATAATTCGTTAATACGGGGTAATAGATATTAGTTTTTAATTGTAATATTATTTAGCTATCTATAGTCGACGTAGAGGTAGAGCTTACTATTCTTTTTTAGAACGAATAGAATAGGATATTCTACCGGCGACTATAAGGGTCGTATATATTCTTATTCTAGGTTTTTATTAATATATTCCCGTAATGCTTTAGCCTCTGTCTTAGATAAGGAGTAAATAGGCTTAAAAATAGGTTATATTTCTAGAAGTAGAAGTATCTTATAGTCCTATAGCTAATACTCTAGTAGTTATTCTTTACCTCTTTCTTAAAATATTCTCGGTATATTCTAGAATTTCTATAGAACTATCTCTAATTCTAGTATAGATACTAATTTATTCTTAGTAGGCCTTATAATTCCGCTAAGGTCTGCGCTAATCTTAGCTACCGAAATATCTTTATCGTTATAGCTCTTATACCCGAGGGGACTAGTATCTACTTTATCCGGGTGGCCGTATCGTCTATTAAGCCTCTAGGGGTAGTCTTCTCTAACTAGCTTTAGGCTATTCTTATTCTTATCCGTAAGGCCTCGTCTCATACGAGTAAGAGTCTTTTACTTAATATCTTTACTAGGTCTTACGTAAATTATATAGGCTTTTTCTTCTCGTCTTATTATAAGTTTTAGCACTCGGTAGCTAATAGTCTTAATATCTACGGGTACGTTATTATCCCGCTATTTTAGCTCGGAGGTTCCGCTTTAGCTCTTAGGCTCCGGTACTTTTTTTTAGCTCTATTAGCTTCTTCTTGCCGTTACGAGGTAGCGTCTATAGTATTTATTAGAAAACGTAATAGTCTTTATTCTTTAGCTAATATACGGCTTATAGGTCTTTAGCCACGATATCCCTAGAATAATATTATATCCGGGGATTATTATTATGTCGAGGTTAATCCGTTCTCAGTGATTTCTAATAGTAAGGGATGCTTTCCCTGTCTCGATTCGTATTTAGCCGTTTTCGTATTTCGCTAGGGAGCCGTCTACTATACTTAGCTAATAAGGGTAATTCTTAGCTTACTAGGGTAGTTAGTTTTTAACGATAAACTTAGGATTAATGAATACGCCTTATACGCTGCTATTAATTATAGCCATCGCCTTTTTCCCGCAGAATATAACTAGGATATATAAAAGTCGATATAGGTTTAATTTAGTAGGTATAATTTCGTTTACTATATATATAATCTAGTTAAGGGACCTATCTAACGGCCCCTTCTAGGGTTCTTATCTAGGGAAGCCGTCTAGTTTTTTAACGTTAGTCGTCCCGTTATTTTATAACGGATATATTCGTCCTATTCGTTAACTAAGATTAGAGTATCTTTCTATTACGTTTATCTACCGCGTTTAATTAGTTATTTTTAGTAGATCTACTCGTTTCGGACCTAATACTAGAAGGTAGGTATATCGTATTTTTCGTAGAATATCTATTATAAGGTGCCCCTGTCCCTAGTTACTATACCGTACTAATAGAGGGTGTAGACTATATTATAGAGATACTATAGGTCTTATCGTCGTCGTGCTTTCTATACCTCGTTCTTTAGCTAAGATGCGAGTTCGTCTACCGTTTTAAGTAGTAATTCTTTTTAGGAGTTCTAGGTATCGTCTTACTATACGCGTGCGTTGTTGCAGGGCAGAAGGCAGGTAAGCTGGTTAAGGCGAGAATGGTTCTTCCTACATAACGGATAGGACTTTGATGGGAGGCTTAAGGGGAGGGCTCTGATTGGCGCATCAGAAGAGGCCCTCCACCAAAGGCGGACTTACAACACGGCTACGGGAGCACAACAACGAGAGGAACGTCAACAAACGGGCACTTCTTCGCGGCGCACTTACGGGGTGCGTGGAAGCGGTGGTTCAGTTCAACCAACGGCAACGGGCAACGTTCACCAACGACGAGGCACAAGACGACGACAACAACGAGGAGGAAGAACGGCGCCGGGCTAACGTTCAGGCACTACTTCGCGGCGCACTTACGGGGTGCGTGGAAGCGGTGATTCTTCTTCTTCTTTTGGAACAGGTTCTTTTGGTTTTGTTACTCTATTCGATCGCCTACGAGACGCTGTATAATGAAGTCGATTTAGACCCTTCTTTTACCCCTCCTTACCTTCTACACGGTTCTGGCCGCCTTTGCCCTCTGGCTCACTGGACGCTCTTTTGCGGAGCGTCCCTCCCGTTAACAGCGTATACCTTTTCTTGCTATACCTTATATTACTGCGTCCCGAGGTTAATTGTAGGGCCTAGAATCTAGGTAACCGTAGGCTCTAGGCTATTAATAACGCGGCGTATCTCTTTGTATCGGGTTAGGTATTTAGTTATTCTTATAAGTATAGCTTCGTCCTGCTATTACTCGGTCGTGCTCGACTCTAGGGTGCTATCGTATAGTTTTTCTAGATCGCTATTAACTAGGTCCTTATTATTAAGAAAGGCTTTAATAAGCTCTTCCTCTATTCTTAGGGTCGTATTAATATATCGTAGCTTCTTAGGGTACTAGCTTATAGCGTTCTTATCGCTTTAGTAAATAGCGTAGTTATCGTCGTAATAGGCTATCTAGCTAAGTCTTTAATACTTAGGGCTCTAGCTTTCTTCGTATCGCTTATCGAGTTCGGCGAAGGGGTTTTCTTACTTAGTAACCGTAGAGACTTCTCGGCTTTCTAGTTCTTACGTTATAGCCGAGACTTATTTATTCTTCTTAAGGTAGTAGTGTGTCTTTTCCTAAGTCTTACTGTAGTAGACGTATAGTTCTTTTTTAAACCTTTATTTTTACTTTAGAGTCTATTCTTTACGTTATTTTTTCTTATAGCCGTTGTTCTTTTTCCTATAGTAGTTATTTCTTTTAGGTGGGTCGTTCCGGTAGTTAATATTATCTAGCTCTATAGCATCTTCTTTTTTCTAAGTGTGTCTAGGGCGCGCTAGGTGCGAAGTATTAGCTTTATAGTTTACCTTATACTTCTCGGATTAGCGCTCGAAGAGGCGGTTATTACATTTAATAGCTAGCTTAATAAGCTCGTTTAGAATCTTAGAATCGTCTTATATTATAAGTTAGTCTTTAATCCTTTCCTTAAGTCCTTAGTAGTAGTAGTCTATAAGGGCGCGGTCGGACTAGTTATCTAGATATACTACGGCCTTTTAAAATTCTATAGTATAGTTCGCTACTAAGGTCTTCTAGTAGATATTTATAACGGCTTATCGGGCCTTATTAACCTTATCGAGGTCTCCGAAGCTTTACTTAATTTAAGTTATAAAGTACTTATAGCTATTAAAGACTTTTTTAATATTTTTTTATATACTTCTAGTTCTTTCTCTATTTAGTCTCTAAGGTAGGGCTCGAACTACTATACTATAATATCGCGGAGGTAGGTAGCTACGAATATTACTTATTTATCGTTAGTAGGGAAGTCTCTAGAGTTAAAAAAGAAGTATAGGTTAAGTTATAAGAGAAAGATTTAGAGCTTCTTTTAATTACCGTAAAATAGATCTAGCTTAGCCGTCTTTATACTTTTATTAAGGGGTTAAGTCGTTGTTAATACCAAAGTATAAACGGGTACTAGGGTAGAGGTTATTAAAATAGCTTAGTTACGAAGTTCGCCTATTTATTAATAGAGCTAGGTGTTCTTGTTAGTCTACTCCTAGAGTTATTTACGTAGTTCGCTAATCTAGCCTTGCATGTCTTGGATAACCTAAAAGAGGTCGGCTATAGTTAGCTATAGAGAACCGTTATTATTTATATTAACGTCGTTTATTATATTACCTAGTTAGCGTCGAGTATCGGATAATACTATCTTATTATTAAGTATTTCTCTCCTCGGAACTACCTTCCCTTATAAGAATAATAGTTAAAGTATAACGGCGGCCTCTTCTACTAGGCTTTAGAATCGCCTAGTAGGGTTAGGTAGCTAAAGGGTTTACCTTAAAGAATAAGAGAAGAGTAAAGAATTAGAACAAGAGTAGTAATTACGTAATATATTAGTACGCGATACGCGTTAGGCTTATTACCTCTAATAGAGTTATATTAGAACTTTAAGTTAACTATAAAGATTAAAGTACTATCTAATAAGTACGTCTATATACTATAGGAAAATTATAGTAATCTAGATTAATATAGCTAGATTAAAGTAGCTAGATTAATAGTATTAGATTATTAATCTTAGATTAGGTTAATCTAGGTAGGCCCTATAGGTTTTACGTAACTCGGGCGCTAAAGCTTATTTCCTAGAATTCGACTTCTATATTAGTTACGAGAGTATTCTACTACTAGACTATCGTCTTTTAGATTATATAAGTTATCCGACTTTCTCCTATCCGTTCCTCTTAGCTTAAAGCCGATTTTTAGGATTTATAACTTTCTCCTTATAGGCATTCTTCCCCTATGGGAGTTTACCTAGTTTATATTCCTATAGTCTTACTATACCGCGTAGGCGTCGCTCCCGTGCGGGCTTTTATTACTATCTTATCTAGACCTATACGCGCCGTCTTTTCTTGCGGCTAGTTTTCCTATATAGGTATACTAGTAGTGCGGCTCTGCCGTCTCTATAGGTTTCTAGCCCCTGCGGTGTCTTTTCCCGTGCGGGCCTTTCGTCCGTAGGGTTATAAAGCCCTTGTTCTCTAGGGTTCGTAATATTAGTACTATAATACTATAATCTAAATCTTCTAGTTATATTAATTACTAACGTATTAAACTATATCTACGGTAGTATTATTCTCTAATCGCTAAATAGAAAGAATAACTAGCGCTATTAGTATCTTATTATATATTTTAGCTATAAGTTCGCTAGTACTTATTACGAATACGCCTCTATATATAGAGTTATTAGAGTAAACTAGCTACTAGGCTAATTATTATAGTATCTTTTATTAACCGACCGGCTACTCGCGGTCGATAGGAGGTTAGCTGAATAGCTTTATAGTAATAACTAAAACCTAATACGGTCGCCGCGCTATAATATAATAACTAGCCTATCTATAGGTTACCGATTTAAGTCCCGGGTGTATTAACTAGAAGAAGACTACCTAGTTAGCTAGCGTAGAAAAGAAGTAGGCCTAGTTTACCTACTCTCGTACGAAGCGAGCGCGACTAGTAGACAACGAAGTATACTACGATATAACTCGTTTTCTAGCTTATAGCCGAGGTTACGCGCCGCCCTTACGGCTAATAGCGTGTAATCTAATAGTTAGAGGTAACTCTATATCTAGATAATAAGCTATAGGCTAGTAGCTAGGACATCTACCTTAAGGGGGGAGGTAGTATTACAAATACGCCTCTATATATAGAGTTATTAGGGTAAACCAGCTACTAGGCTAGTTATTATAGTATCTTTTATTAACCGACCGGCTACTCGCGGTCGATAGGAGGTTAGCCGAATAGCTTTATAGTAACGACTAAAACCTAACACGGTTACCACGCTATAACACTTAATTTCTATATAAATTAGCTAAAGAAGCTATTAGAAAAAAATCTATACTTCTTATATATTACTATTAAGTTATACTTATAATTCTTTTATAAATAATAACTATACTTCTTAAAGTCTATGCTTATAAAATACTTAGAACCTAATAACTAATATATACTAATAAAAGAAGATATCTCTTAATATTTATATAAAATAGATTTTACTAGGTTTTATTAATACTTAGTAGAATTAGTAGTAGTCTTAGCTATTATTAGTATATAACGCACGTAATTAGAAAATATAGATATATAAAAACTTTATATCTACTAAGTTACGAAATTCTTCGGGCTAAAAAACTCTAAAAAAATAGTATTATAGTATAGTCTTTATAGAATAGAAAATAAGCGAAATAAGAAAATAAAGTAGAATATAAATACACGCTATTAAAAATCTATAGAGAAAGTTATATAAATTATATAACGCTAAGTATTAATCTATATACTTTTACCTAGATAAATATAGATTAAATAGATTAAATCTCTTTAATCTCTATAATCTATCTTCTATAGAGATAGATTAATAGAATTAATACTATATTATAAATACTTTTTTATATATATATAAACTATACTCTTTAGATAGCTTTAACCTTTATAATTAACTTTAATAATAATTTAGTATATTATTAGTAATATAGTCTTTATATATAGTACTTAGTTTTATTATATATTTAATTTATTCTTATTCTTTTTTTATATCTACTTAAGAAAATTTTTTAATAGATTTTCTTTCTTTTTAGTATTTAGATTCTTAGAGATAGAGGCCTACTTATTATACTACGTAGTATAATAAATACTAGAAATAGTAGTAAAACCTAAGATCTTATAAGAAAAAAAATATCTATAAAAGAAGAATTATAAATCTAAAAAACTAACTTTAGACTAGAAGAGTAAATAGAATAAAGTTAAATAACTTATATAGTCTAGAAAATAATAATTTAGTAGTAGAATATTTTCTTAACTAATATAAAAGTTAAATTTCAAAAAATAGGCCTTAGTATCTAAGTTATATAGAATCTACTAGGGCCTATTAGATAATAAAAAATTATAGTTATTCTTATTATCTAAATAATAAAGAATACTAACTATTCTTTATTATTTTTAGATTATTATAGCTTTTTTATAGTATATAGATAGTACTTATTAGATAGTACTTTAATCTTTATAGTTAACTTAAAGTTCTAATATAAACCTATTAGAGATAATAAGCCTAATACGTATCGCGCTCTAATATATTACGTAATTACTACTATTATTTTAATTCTTTATACTTCTTTTATTCTTTAAGGTAAACCCTACTACTATCTAACTATACTAGATAATTCTAAAGCCTAGTAGAAGAGGCTACTATTATAAGTACTATTATATTATAAAGTATATTCTATAACTCTAACTTAGTATATTCTAGTAATATAATAATATATAAAACTCTTTCAATCTTTATAGTAGAAGACTAGGCCGAGATCTAGATCTAGAATTCTCTAGTATATATACTTATAATAAAAATACTAATAACTATACTCTCTTCTTTAACTAATATTAAAAAATGCTCTATTAGCTCTAGAGTTTTCTAATACTAATACTATTTAGTTTATCTTTTAAGATTTCTTAATTTACTCTTTAAAAACCCTAATATTATCTTTATTTTTTATATATTATTTAGGGTTTCTTTAAGACGTTCTCTATTGTTTATTAGCTCTAGGCTCTACTTCTTTAAATTGTTAAGGTCTCTTTAGAGTTTTAAATATTTACTCGATAGTCGAGTTCTTTCTTCCCGTAGAAGCTTTATAGTATTTTTAAGCTCATTGACTGCTAATTCGAAAGAGGTCTCTCGCCCTACTAAATCCTGCCAACGATGTTTAAGTTCGTCAAACAGAGAGCTTAAACAAATTAGGCAATAAGTTTCGCGGATTAGCGCCCATTTTGAGGCTCGTATAACTACCTACCATTAAAGTCTTAATATGGGGAGGAAGAAAGATGTTATTATTCGAGCGTTGCGTTTTTCCTTTCTCATAGGACTAACGCATAACTAAAAGGCAGGATATTTAGCTCTAGGGTGGCGCTTACTAGTAACGAAAGTGGCGTATTGTGGCGCCTTAAGGATGGCGAGGCTAGGATTACGGATAACCTGCTCCCCGAAGGCTTAACCGCCTAGTATAGCGCCCCTGCCGGATTCGAGCAGGAACTTCTCTACTTAATATAATCAGCGTATCGGAAGTCACCCATGCATAACCTTGTTCATCTAAGGAATACTCAGCTAATCTCACCTGGCAAAGTAGACCCTCAAGCCACCCCCCGTCCCTTAAGCCCCAATGCCGCAATTACTTAGTGTTGAACAGTGAGGAATTGAGGTCCACTGCTGCCTCATTAAATAGTGCTGAAGCGACAGTATAGATATATAGTAGTGGGGAGGGTACATGAGGTGATGATGGTGTTTTAGTGGTGTGATGCTAAAAGTATAAAACTTGGTGGCTGAAAAGATACGAATAACGGCAATCCGTAACGGCAATCGTGGTGATGGTTGACAGTCAGCCACTCGACTTATGGTTGGACCCGCCTTCAATCACACGGTAGACTCCGCTCCGCTGCGCCACGCGAGTACTGAAGAGAGGGATAAAAAGATGAAAATTTTCTGCCCACTATTCCGCCCGTTATTCCTCTTGCAAGACGGAAACAAATTGATTTAGTCCTTTCCTCAGGAACTACGTTTCTGCCTTCCTCGGTACATTAATATGTCTCGCAGGTGGATTGGGACGTGAAGATTCACCTGAACTACCCCCGGCGAAGCAGCACGCTGGCCCTAACCCTAGCTTGGGTGCCATGAAGACGCGTCCGTAGGGTTGATTCCGAAACACCGTACGACCATCCTATAGCGCGCCGACTTTGATTTGGGGTTCTTTGCAAGGCTTGGGAAGCAAGAGCTAACCTCGCTTCTTTTTGGAGTGATTGAGAAAGTTGCTATGATGCCATGTTTGTTCTCGTGCAAAGACGCGTCTTGGGTTTGGTAAATGCGTAGCTCACCGGTGAAACACGTTAGTTGTAGAGATATAGCAATTCAGCTTAAGATACGGGGCCAAAAACTCGATATCTTAATAACGGCTAGGCATATTATTCTAGAACTTGAACAAAAGTCTTGAACTAGATATGAAAGGCTAAGTATGAAATTTTGGAATTTATTTTTACGTCGTTGTCGAGATATTAAGCTCCGGCTTTTCCGATTTTTGGTGGGTTTTGGGATGGCCCGGGTGACTGGTGTGGCCCGGTTGTTTGTTTTCACATGGCGTGTTGGGCCTTGAATGAACCGGGATCCCAATGTAGTTTAGCGTAGACTGGCGTTACTTGTCCCTATGGTCCACGGAGGCCGACGGGGTGTATGAATTATTATCATCACTATCCCCCGTCAGCTGCTGTTGTCCACCACACCGAGAGAACATCGGTCACTATGGCTTCTGGCCCAAACATTGCTTGCAAGGGGGAGCTAGTGGTTAATTACGCTCCGTAGTCGATGTCGAATGACTCACGAGGTCCGGAAGACCTAGTTGAGCCGTGACTTCCGCCATTGTTCGCTTCCGGGCTGGCCAGATTTGTCTCATTTCCCGGCACAGCTCTTGAGCTTGTGTAGTTCTCGGCAGGGGGACCCCTGTTCGCAGTGACGCTCAATGGTTCGCCGTCGACGGATGGGAGAGACTCTAGTACAGTATGGCTTCGCGGATATCGCGGGTACCGCCCGTTGCATTGGGGCCGCTGGATGAGGTCTATCAGCTTGTTCAGAATGATGAACTCCATCTTGAGCTTTATGCTGTACACGAGAGGTTGGTAGGAGGTCTGGATGTAAAGATTGCCGGTATACTCGGTAATAATAAGGGAGATGTCGAGGAGGATAACGAGGGAATTGATGATGATAAGCTGCCGGGTGACCTTCTCCCCTGCGCGGTCTTTGACAGCGAGGATGGGTTTTAGGTCACGACCTGCCTTCCATATGTAAAGGCCGGAGATAATCGATTCCTGAATGAAAAATGCAACCAGCTGGAGCCTTTCATAGACGTTAAACGCAAGGAGAAAATAGTCGGGATCCAAGTTACACCCAAGCCAGAGGATTGTTTAGGGAATGTGAATAATAAAAAAGTTGGTAATGATCATAATAAGCACCCGGCGGATTATCTTTCTATTAGAAACCACGAGATGGAGCCGGGAGTATAGGACAACAGACTGGCCTGTAACCATAGCCCACCAGCTGAGGGCCAAGAGGACAGCCATCGGAAAGTTCGGCGCAAGAGCAAAGAGTCGAAGAAGATTAACGATTGCGTAGAAGATAGTGCCCATGGTAGCGACGAGCATGCTCCAGAAATATAGACCAGCATATCGCTTGAAGGTGTAAAAGACGAGGACGCCGATTTCAGCGCAATTGAGGCATGCCATGGCGAATAAGCCGGCAATGGTCATAGAGATGGGTAAGGGAAGCGAGATGGATCCCGTTTCTCCCGCCATGTTGTCGGCCTTTCGGTAATGGCGGGTAGGTTGACGTACTAAAGAGAGCTGGCGAGGGAGAGTCTGCAAAGGGTGGGACAGAAGGATCTAAATGGTGCTTATTCTTACACCGACGACCTAGAAGTCATAAAAAGTACACACCTAGCTATTAGGACAACGCGAAAGCAGAAAGTTGCGAAGAGGATCATATATATAGAGAGAAAGGTGAGTTCAGATGTACAATCCTACGAAGTGAATGCTAGTCACATCTAAGAGCCACACGACAGGCGAATACCGGCGCCACCAGCCAGGCTACTTAGGGCCTAGTGCGCCGGACAACGCATGGTGGCAACCGTGCTGTGGGGGTAGCCCACTGTTTACACACCAACGGGCCGGCATCGGCTAGATTCTATAAGGCAATGAGAAGCATGAGAAATTCGCACAGAATAAGCAATTATCACCACTAGATAGAGACTAGCCTGATATAGTGTAGGAGCCACAGTAACCCCTTGCGAGAAGTACCCGGGAATGGCATTCCGATTCGTTAGAATGGAACAGAAGTTATATGTGAGCCTACGGTCAGGTCTAATACAGACTAGAACAATAAATTATTATTATTTGGCGCAATGCGGCGGCATCCACCGTGTTCTACATATGAAAACATAGGCACGTGTATGCCATCCCTCGGATTATTCGGGTGGGACCTATATTAATGTTCCGCGGGCAATCCAGCCTTGATTTAGAACCTACACTTTGCAGATTGCGGGATGGGCAATGGAATGTGGCGGCGGAATGAGAAGGGGAGCTTAGGTTTGGATAGACCGAGCTTAATTAGTTGGCGTTAGCATTCGAGACTCGGGAACCCGGATTGCTAATGTGCTATAGGCTTCTGGACATCACTTATCCGTAGGAGCTCTAATACTCGATTAAATTGCTTTTGCAAGCCCTGACGTGGAGGTCCTATCCCCCTTCTTTGCATCTCTGACTAGAACCACTGCCGGCTTTATCATCTTTGCCATCTCTTGCTCCTCTACCTAACCCTCAATATCGGCAGGCGCTTTTCATAGGTCCTTCTTGCGCTAGAGCAGGAATCCCTACACCTTGGCAGGCGTTCGGTTCCTTAGAGGATCTTCGATGTGAACTGTGCCGCGAGACCTGCTAACTCCTCTTGTCCGATCCCGTCGGTCGGAACCCGGTTAGACGCCCTAGCCCCGGCACCGTACGGCTAGTATGCGGAGCCTGCCCTTTTGGAGCCGCCCCCTAGGGAGGAGGGGAAGGGGAAGCGGGCTGAAACGTTAAGGCGCTAGTGGTGGTGTGGCTTAGACGTCGGACAGGCAAGCGCCATTTAAAGCCCCATGCATGGGCGTAGAATTCGGCAGCCGTTCCCCGAGAGCTTAAGAGGGCTCAGTGGCCTGATTTCCTACAGTTAAAAGGCCGTATCCATTCACTTAGTGTTATGTAAGTCACAGCCTATTCTTCTATTGGTGTGAAGGCTTTTATCTTAGATATTCTAATGGCATTGGGGATATAGAGTGTGGCTTAATTTAGGAAATATATCGCGCAAGCCACGACGGGGAACGTCGGGATGGGCGAGCCGATAGGTTGGGCCGTAAGCTATATAAGGCCTAGCCCGCGTACGGCCTAGAATAGAAGATAACTTCGACCCCTCGCGGGCCAATGTCGATAAGGTGCTGGAGAGAGCTCTTAAATATATATAAAACGGAATTTTATAAATTATATAATTCTATATTTCTCTATATCTCTATCCTTATAAGTGTTATATAAATATTTATACCTAAGTAGTATAATATATTCTAAGTATTAGGTTCTATTACTCTACTATTACTCTTTTACTTTCTAATAAGCGGAACTAATTCTATTAACTATTATAATAATATAAATAGTTTATTTTTATTTAATATAAGCTTTTTAGGTAATCTATAGTTATTAAAAATTATTCTAAGAAATATATAGGCGAGTTTTTTTATATTTACTAATTTAAGATATAGTAGATAATATATATACTTTATTTTTCTATCTATAATAACTAGAATTAAGTTATACTTAATCTTAGTAAGTAGTTCTCTTAACTTAGATAGATCTATAATAAAGTCTAGCGAAATAGATTACTAAGAGCGCTTTAGTACTAATAATAGCTAAAGTAATTTATAGAATATATATCTCGCGATTTTACTTCTAATATAGAGGTTATATTATAAGACTATTTATTAAATAATACTTTTAAGTCCTAGAAAATAGTAGCTTTTTATAATTTACTTTATTATCTTACTTATTTCTTAATAACTATATACTAGGGCTTTATATATATCTTTTATAAGTTCTTTTTATAGTTTAACTAAAACGTAGACTAATTCTAAAAATAGAATTATACTATTTATATTTTTAATTACTTAGAAATTATCTTTAAATTCTTTAAATTCTTAAGCTATTATATTATTTATATAGACTTCTTAAATTTTATACTTCTATTTATTATCTTTAAGATATATTACTAAAGTAAATAGTTTAATTAAAGTAAATAAGTCGTCTAGTCTCTCTTTAAGCTATATTTATTTAATATTATAAATAGTAGTAATCTAGTAGCTATAGCTAGCGAATATAAAAGATTTATTTTTCTATATATTAAGTATTATAAGCTACGAACCTAGCTTTTTTTTAATATAGTTAGCTTATTTACTTAGTATATTTATATAAATATTCTCTAATTTCTTTTTATAAATAATTTTTATATTATATAATACTAGTTCTTTTATTTATTTAATTTATTATTAATTTAGTTTTTTAATAGTAATAAAGTATAATAAATTCTTATAGTTATAGTATACTATAATTTAGTATTTAGTATCTTTAAGATAGTATCTCTATTTTTTAAAAATTATAATAATAGCTAAAAGCTTTTTATTATAAATATTATAGTTTTTTTTAGGGTCTATTATTTTTCTTAAATAGAAGATAATAAAATATAATTTATTTTATTTATATAGCTAGCTAAGGACTACTCTAATAATATAATTAAAGATATTAGTTTTAACTATATTAAATAGATTAGAATTATAAATATTTAAAACTAAAACGTTTATAAATATACGCTTTAGTAAGTTAAAAGTAATTTATTATTTTTTTTATATAAATCTATATTTCTTTTTTATTAGATTTATAAGAGATATAAATATCTTCGCGTATTTTAGAATAAACTTTTAGTAAAAGTTAGTAAATTTAAAAAAGAATTATACTTCTTTAATAGTTTTTAGTATAGGCTAGTTTTTAATTTTATCTAGTTTCTTTTTATTTATACTAGTATATCTAGAAATAAAGATAAACTCTAAGAACTTAATATACTATATAATTTATTTATACTTATTTAGTATAATTTATAAGTTATTTTTTTTAATACTTTTAGAATTTTTTATATATAGTTCTTATATTCTTCTAAAATTTTAGAGTAGATAATAATATTATTTAAGTATACTATATAGAATATATTTAAATAGAATTATAGTATATTATTTATAAGACTTTAAAAAGTTACTAAAGTATTTACTAGTCTAAATAGTATAATTATATATTTAAAATATTTATATTATATTTAAAATATAGTTTTTTATTCTTTTTTATTTTTTATTTAGATAAGGTAGTAGCCCTTATAAAGATTAAGCTTTATAAAATATTTTATTTTTAGAATTTATTATAGAGATTATTAATTTTAAAAAAAGAATAATAGTATTTAATTATTATATTATTTATATATATATAAAGTACTAAGGCTTAGATAAAGAATTACTAAGCTATATTATAAATAATAAAGCCTAGTAAATAGTTAAAAAAATAATTCTCTAAGAAAAAAGTAAATAGAAGATTTAATAAAAAAAAATAAAAAAAAAATAAAAATATAAAATAAAACTTTTATTAGCTTATATTTTATTTATAAGTATTACGTATTTTAAAAAGCGAAGCTATAGTACTATCTAAAATACTTTATATATAGATATTTTTTATATAATTAGATTCTTCTAGATATACTATATTAGAAATCTAATAAGAATAATTTATAAAAAATAAAATTCTAGCCCTAATTCTTATTTATTTTATATAAATTTTATATTATAATAACGGAAAATAATTAAAATTTTATAATATATAAAAGAAATTTTAGTAAGGGCTATATCCGTTTAGTTATTAGTTAGTAAAGTATAGTAGTAAATTTTACTATCTTAGTTTACTACTATAGTTTACTAGTACTATAACTTCTAGGTATATTTATTATATATTTTAGATAGTATTATAATATCTAAGATAATAAATTAATAAGCTACGCTTATATAAGCTTACTTATTAATATTTAATAATATAAAGATATAATTTACTATTTTTCTTTAAAATAAATAGAATAGAATAACTAATTAGCGAGAATAAAAGCTAAATATATTTATATTCTAAGTTCTTTTTAAAGTATTTTCTTAAAACCTCTAGCTTAGTTTAAGAGAGTAAGTAGATATACTTAAATATAAAATATATTTCTAAAATAAGAAATATTTTATAGTTCTAAAATTAGTATTTAAGTAATAATTCTTTTTTTTATTTTTTATAAAGATTTATAAATTTCTAGAATTTTTATTAGAATAAGTAGTATAATAGCTTAATTAATAATAAAAAAATTAATTAAAATAAGTAGTATATTTAGTAAAGAAAGACTATATAGACTTTTCTTATATTTATTCTATTTACTAGAATAAAATAGATATATAACTTACTAATCTACTAAGATAGATATATAATAAGTATAAAATATAACTAAATTTAAAATACTACTAAATTAAATATTTTAATATATTTTCTTTATATACTACCTATTTAGGAAGTAGGTAATAAAAAAAAATAAAAATAAAAGAATAACTAAATAAGTATTAAACTTATAAACTTATTTAAAATAGATAGTTAATTTCTAAAATTAAAAGAGATAATAAAACGTATTTTTTATATTATAAGTAAGCGGTACTACTTACTTATAATATAAAAAATATATAAGTAATATAAGAATAATATATATAAGTACTAAAAGAAGTTAGATAAGACTTATATTTAATTAAATATAAATTTTTATTAGCTTAAATAAGCTATAAGAATTATATCTTATTTTATAAAATAATATAAATAAATAAATACTAATTATAGAGTAAGAAAAGTCTAATAGTTATAATAAAATAAGCGTACTTTTAATAAGGTAAGGCTTTAGTAAAACTATTTATTAATATTACTACTATAGATATCTATTAAAAATAAATATTATCTACTTAGACTTTCTAGTATAGCTAATAGTAATAAATATTTATATAATATAGCTTAGTATTAAGCTTTTTAATACTTTTCTATATAAGCTAAAGTATTTATATATTATTATACTATATTTTAATTTAGTAGTTTAGATCGAATTATACTTCTCTAAAAAGATATTTTTACTAGAAGTATTACTTAGCGGCTTTTAATAAAATAAGAAGCTTAGCTTTAATAGTTAAAATTATAATTATAGATTATTTAATAGCTTTTTAATTAATAGCTATTTTAAATATAGTAATAATTAAGTCTTAATAGCTTTAGTACCTATCGAGATTATTAATAAATACTATATTACTATTAATAATAAAGATATTATTTTTATTTTTATAGTTTTTTTAAAAAAATAAGGTAAGCTTTTTAGTTTTTACTAAATAGCTAAGAAGTCTTTAGAAGAGCTCTAAATAGTAAAAAAATAAATTAGTAAAATAAAATAATAGTATAAAATAAATATATATAATATTTATTCTTATACTAGTAGCTATAAATTATACTAAACTAATTCTACTTTAATAAAAATATATATTTTATATACTTATATACGTACTTTAATTTACTTAAAGTATTTTATCTAAAGAAAAAGATATTAATAAAAAATAATTTTTATTAATATTATAGTAAGCGATAAGACTAGAGATATATAATTTTTAAAAAAACTATAAGAGTCTTTACTCTTAGTTTTTTATAATATATAAGGCTAGAAACTATTATACTTTTTTAAGTATTTTTATTTTATAGCGTTTAAATAAATCTTCTTAAAAAATATTTATAAAAGGCTTATCTTACTTATAATATACTATAATAATATTATTTATAAAGAAGAAGATAAATAGGCGATTATTTAAATATAAGTAAAATATATTAGATATTTAAATTAAACTAAGCTCTTTTAAAAATTTATAAAAATATCTTTATTAGAGAGCTAGTAACTTTTTAAGACTATAAAGTACTTAAAGTAAATAAAAAATTTAGTTTTATTTAAGCTTTAGTTTTTTTAAAAATTAATAGTATATTCTTTTCTTAAGTAAAATATAAGAAAATATATTTATAATATTATACTAGTATATTTCTAGGTTAAAAGTATAGATAATAGTAATTAGAGCTTAAAAAATCTAAAAAATAAAAATAGCTATATAAGTATTTTATTAAGTAGTCTAAAGATTTTTTTTTATATAAATATATATCTTAATCTTAGTAAGCTAGCCGTATTTATTAAGCTTATACTTAAATATCTAGATAAATAGTATTACGTTCTTATTAAGGCTTTTTATTTTATTAAGTATTACTATTTTTTATATCTTCTTACTTTAAAGTTTTTAGAGTTCTATTTAAATTACCTCTAATAGATAGAGTTTTATTAAATAGTTAAAGATATTCTTATAGAAATAAAATTTAGATAGTAGTTAATCTTAATAAATATATAATAGATATATAGGCGATACTTACGCTTTTATTAAAGTAGATATTTAAAAAGATATAAGAAAAAATATAAATAGTATTTAGTAACTAAATATATTATTATAAATTAATATAATATATATATTTTTATATAAGTTACGAGTTCTTAATTTATAGATAATTAGATTTAGATTAATATTTACTATAATATTATATTTTCTTAGAGTATAGTTTTCTCTAGTAGTATTTAGATTAAATAAATTCTTATATTAAACTAATATAAGCTAGCTAAGTTCTTATAATTATTAATTTTATTAATTTTTATTTCTTAAGCCTTAAGAGACTTATTATTAGACTAAAGTAAATTAATCTAGTAATATATAATCTAAAAAATCTAGTATTTATTTATTATAAATTAGATTTATTTTTTATATACTATTTATATACTAGGTCTTTACTAGTTAATTCTAAAGAGCTTAATAGATAATTTAGTTATACTTTTTATACTTAAATATTTAGATAGCTATTTTAAGTCTTTAAAATTTCTTAAGTTAATTAAATTAGAGCCGGTAATAGCTTATTACTAAGATTAAAAAAGATTTTAGAATTTTAATTTAAGAAAATAATATTTTTCTTATAATATATAATATAAAAAATAATTATTTCTTACTTTTAATTTTATTTCTACTATTATAGAGCGAGTATCTTCTCTAGATTTTCTAAAGAGAACTTACTAGATTTATTAAAAATAATATTTTTTAAGCGTATTACTTAGTTCTTTAAAGAATATTAGATTTTATAGATATTAGTAGAGTTATATTTAACTAAGTATTTAATAAGAACGCGCTTATCTAGCTTATTACTATATAAAATATTCTAAAGTAGTAAGTAGACTTTATAGCTATAAATTAAAAAATATACTACTTTTAGCTTTTTTTTATAGATATACTTAAATAGTATTTTTTAATAGTAATACTTTATTAGGGTTTTATTATAAATATAAACTAATATCTTAATATTTTTTAGTTATAGATACTTAGATAAGTTAATACTAACTTATAAGAATTTTATTTTAATAATAATTAAATATTCTAAATATTTTAATTTATTATTTTACTAAGAAGTATATAAAGCTAATATTTTATAAATAATTTTCTACTACTTAAGCTACTACTTAAAGACTAGTATAAGTAATACTTTTTTATCTAATTTAAAAAAGACTATTAATTTACTAAATCTTATCTTAATTATTTAGATAATATTAAAAAGATACTAAGTATACTTATTCTTAATTATATAAGTAACTATAAAAGTAATTTTAGTAAAAGTATATTTAAGATATATAATTTATTAGTAGCTATTATTAGCTTATATTATATATATTAAGTTAAATAAGACTTAAAAGAATACTTTTTTTAATAATTTCTTTAGTTATATAGATTAAGAAATTTACTAGTATATTTTAATATAAGCGTATACGTTATAGTAATTAGATAGCTATTAATTAGTAATTATAGCTTCTTATATTATTTATAATAAGGCTTATATAGCTCTTTTATTTATATATATAAAGATTTTATACTATTATATAGCTAGTAATAAGTAATTAATAATATTTAATACTATAGCTAGTAAATTATCTATTTTTTTATATTCTATAAAGAAGTAGTTTTAAGTAAAGATTAAATAAGCTATAATAAAATTCTCTAAATAATAATATATATATTTTATATTTAACTTAATTCTTTTTTCTCTTATCTTAGTAATAGAGACGAGGTTTATTATAAATAAAAATATATAAACTATATTTATAAACTTAATAGTATATAAATATTTATAGTTAGTAGTATATACTAGTATCTTACTAAATAACTTAATCTTAACTATAAAGTTTTTTAATATAATATAGTTATCTAGTCTTATATTTTTTATTTTAATATAGCGACTCTTTATATACTAATTATAAATATAGTATATTATACTAGTATTAGTAATCTATAAGAGATTAAGAGTTATAAATCTTAAAATTTATTATATACTAAATAATATAATAACTACTACTAGAAAGAATAATATTTTCTTTTTTTTATTTAATTTTAGCTCTTATTTTTTTTAAGAAGTATTATTCTACTATTTTTAGCTTTAATTATAATTTTAGCTAATTTTAAATTATTTAATAGAGCGTTTAACTTTTTTTTTAATTTATAAATCTTTAATTATTTTATTAATCTTATCTTAAATCTTTTAATTTAGTATTTAATCTACTAGTCTAGCCTTTAAATTATAATATTTATATTTATTATAGAAGTAATTCTTACTATATAAATAAATAAATAGCTTTTTTTTTACTTTTTATTTTTTAGTAAAATAATAAAGACTATTTTTATAGTTTTTAGATTTTTAGCTATATTTTAGTATAAGTAGTTTTAATAGTTAATAATTATATTATAAAGCGACTTAGTAAGCTTATTATTCTAAAGCTTAATCTTATAGTTAAAGATCTAGTAGATATTAAAAAAAATAAGTATCTTAAAAAATAATTTTATTTTAATTATTTATAACTTTTAGAAGTTTAAGTTTTTTTATCTTAAATAGAGTCTTTTTTTATTATAAAAGCTATTTATTAATATTTTAACTACTTAGAAGCTTTTTAAGCTAGTAAAGCTTATTAATAATATATTTTTTTTAAGTCTTTTTTATTAGTTAGAGTCGCGCCTTAAGCGCTATAAGTTAAGAATAAAGATATAAATTATTTCTAAACTTATTTAAAATTAAAAATAGTAATAGACTTACTAAGTTCTTAATAATTATTAAAAAATTATTAATTTTTTTTAGTTTTTTATACTTAGCTAGGTCTCTTTTATAAGTTTTAATTTATATTTTATAGCGTTTTTAAGCTCTTTATTAGTTTAAATTAAAGACTAATAGTTTTAGAATCTTAGCTAGCTCGCTTAGTTAAAAAGACTTTAATAGCTTTAATAAATTAATATAATTAAATATCTTATATTTCTTAGCTTATAATTAGATAATAAAGTACTATATATTCTAATTATTCGCTATCTTTAAAATAATAATAGATTTAGAAGATATTATAGTATAATATTATATTATATTATATTATATACTAAAGAAGGTATAGATAAGTTACTAAAGTAAATAGTAAATATAAAACTAATAAATAAACTATTATTTAATAATATTACTCTAAAATAGTACTAAAGTACTATACTTTAGATAATAAAAAAAGCGTATTATAAAAAATAACTAAAGTTCTTTATTATAAAATATATATAGTAAAAGAATACTAAGAATAAATATTTAAATACTATAAAATACTTAGAATAGTATAATAAGATACTAAAAAGAATAGCTTAAAATATAAAAAATATTTAAAATATAACTAAGCTTATAACTATTAAAATAAGTAATATAATAGCTTAATTAATAATAAAAGAATTAATTAGAATAAGTAGTATATCTAATAAAAAAAAACTATATAGACTTTTTTTATATTTATTTTATCTATTAAAATAAAATAGATATATAACTTACTTATCTACTAAAATAAGTATATAATAAATAGAAAATATAACTAAATCTAAAATACTACTAAATTAAATATTCTAATAATTTCTTTAGTATATTTTATATTTTTAATAGTAGTACTACTTTATTAGTAGTATATTTTATAATTTTATTAAGATTTATATTAATTTTAAATACTAAAATATCTTATTTAATAATATTTATTTATTTATAAGTAAATAGATTATATTTTCTATAAATTTTCTAAAAGTAGTCTTTTTTAACTAGTTTTAAAATATTATTATTCTTCTAGAAAAGACTTTATATTATATAAATAATAATTTTTTATATAATTTTCTTATTAGACTTTAGATAAAATATATATATATATATTTTTTTTAGTATTTTATACTTTAGATAGCTATATAAAAAATTTTATTAATATTTATAAAATTACTATAACTTTAACTACTTAGATATTTCTAGCTTTAGTTTTTTAATTTTAGCTTTTAGCTCTAGTTATTCTTTATTATAAATATTTTTTTAGTATTAGTAGATATCTAGTATTCTAAGAATATTTTCTAAGATATATATATTATTTAATATATATAAAACCTAGTTAAGAAATCTATTTAATAGCTTTTTTAAAAATTTTTAGCTAGAAAAGCTATTTAGTTTTTTAATAAGTATTAGCTTATTATTTTTTTATAAAAGTAAAAGTCTTTATTTTTAGTTAAAACTAAAAATTTCTTTTAGTATATTTAGTATTTATATCTAATATAGCGTTACTAGTAAATTTAATTATTATAAATCTAGTATTTAAAGATAGATATAGTATATTTTTTCTTTAAAATTTATTATAGAATATTTTATATTCTAATTACTATTTTATATATATTAAGAATAAGCGCTATATTTTATAAATATATAAAATTTTATTATTACTATATTTTTTAGATTTTACTTTTAAGTAAGATTACTACTTTATTAGTTAAAATAAAAAATAATTTTTTTTAAAAGTATTATATACTATTTTTATAAAATTAAGAGCTAAGCTTTCTATTTCTTATTTAGTATTACTAAAATAATAAATTTATTTTTAATATAAAAATCTAGTTAATTATAGAAATTAAACTAAATTTAATATATTTTATATCTCTATATTTATTTAGATATTTTATAATTTAGTTAAGTATAGCTTAGTTTTACTTTTACTCTATATTTTCTACTTTAATAGATTTAGATATACTATTATAGAGTTTATTTATATCGCTATTAACTAGTTTATTATTATAAAGAAAGTTATTAATTAAATTATTAATTTTTAGTATTTTCTTATTATATATAGCTAGGTTTAGCTACTATAACTTAGAGATATATTATTTAGTAGTTTTTTTATTACTTTAATAAATTATATAGTTATTATTATAGTAGATAGTCTAGCTTATAGTTATATAGTTAACTTTTTTACTTAAAGTAAATATAAAATAAAGTCTTTTTTTTAAGTAGTATTAGCTATAGTTTTACTATTTTTATTTTATTATAAATAGTAGTAATAGGGGTTTTACTTATCTTTATAATAAATATAAAGTTTTTTATTAAAGTATTTAATTTTTTATTTTATTTATTAGTATTAGAATTATTTTTTTTATTTATTATTTTTATTACTTTATTAAATAATATTTAACTTTATAGCGTCGCCTTTTTTTTATATATAATAAAGTTATAAGAAGCGTAAAATATTAGTTTTATAGTTTTTTTTATATTTCTCTAATTAGTACTTAAAAAGATAGTTATTATATTTAATAATTAAATTACTAAGTTTATTTAGTATTTTAGAATTATTTTATATTATAAGCTAGTTTTTAATTCTTTTTTTAAGTTCTTAGTAGTAATAGTCTATAAAAGTATAATTAAACTAATTATTTAAATATATAATAATTTTTTAAAATTTTATTATATAGTCTACTACTAAGATTTTTTAGTAAATATTTATAATAGCTTATTAGACTTTATTAATTTTATTAAAATCTCTAAAGCTTTATTTAATCTAGGTTATAAAATATTTATAGCTATTAAAGACTTTTTTAATATTTTTTTTATATATTTTTAATTTTTTCTTAATTTAGTCTCTAAGATAAGGCTTAAACTACTATATTATAATATTATAAAAATAAGTAGTTATAAATATTATTTTTTTACTACTAGTAAAAAAAATTTCTAGAGTTAAAGAAAAAGTATATATTAAATTATAAAAAAAATCTAGAGCTTTTTTTAATTATTATAGAATAGATCTAGCTTAGCTATTTTTATACTTTAATTAAAAAGTTAAGTTATAGTTAATACTAGAATATAAACTAGCGCTAAAGTAAAAGCTATTAAAATAGCTTAGTTATAAAATTTATTTATTTAATAATAGAGCTAGATATTCTTATTAATTTACTTTTAAAGTTATTTATAAAGTTTGCTAATTTAGTCTTATATATCTTAGATAATTTAAAAGAGATTAGCTATAGTTAACTATAAAAAATTATTATTATTTATATTAATATTATTTATAATATTACTTAGCTAGTATTAAGTATTAAATAATAATTTTTTACTATTAAATATTTTTTTTAAAACTATCTTCTCTTATAAAAATAGTAGTTAAAGTATAATAGTAGTTTTTTTTACTAGACTTTAAAGTTATTTAATAGAGTTAGATAATAATAAGATTTATCTTAAAAAATAAAAAAAATAAAAAATTAAAATAATAAAATAATATATAATATATATTAGACTTATTATTTTTAATAAGTCTATATTAGAATCTTAAATTAATTATAAAAATTAAAGTACTATCTAAGAAGTATATTTATATACTATAAAAAAGCTATAATAATTTAATATATATAAAGAATCTTATTATAGAATTAAAATCTTAGATTAGAGATTTAGATTAATTTTAATTTAAAATAGATTCTATATATAACTTAAATACTAATATTAGAATAATAAATTCTAGTATATTTTTAAAATACTTATACTATATATTCTAAGTATTTATTATATACTATATATAAATTTCTTATATATAACGCTACTAAGAAGTAAATTCTATACTACTAAAAATTTATATTTAAGAATATAACTTTTTTAAAAACTCTCTATTTATAATTAATTTATTTACTTATAATTAAATTTTTTTTAATTTTTTTTAGAAAAGTAGCTAGCCTTAAAAAACTATATATAATAATTTTAATAATTTTAATAAAAAAAAATTTTTATAATAATAAATATAAGAAACTAATAAAGTCGTTTAAATACTTAAGATAAATAAATAGAAATAAACTTATTAATTTCTAAAAACTATTAATTATTAATTATTAATAAAAGTATCTAGAATATTAAATATTTAATAAACGATATAGCTAAACTAAAAATATTTATAGCTATTAATAAGCTATAATACTTATATAGTATATTTATAAAAAATATATTAGAAGCTAAGTTTCTAAAATATTTTAATTATATTAAGATTTTATAATAGCTATAAGTAGTTTTTAATAGTAAACTAGCTACTATTTCTATACTAAGTATAAATAAAATATATATAAAAAATAAAATAAATAATAGTAAAAAGTAATTTAATTTTTTTATAAAATATTTATTTCTAAAACTTAAAGACCTTACTTAAAGCTTATATAATTTATAAATAAATATAATAGAAATATATTTTAGCGTATATTAAATAAATAAAAACTATTTTAAAAAAACTTTTTAGACTACTAAAAAGCTATTTAAATATAAAATTTTCTTTTAGTATATTTAAAGATATTTAATAAACTAATAAAAACTAATACTACTTTAATAAAAGTTTAAAATATTAGTATAGAATTATATTTATAACTTTATTATTTATTATTTTAATAACGCTATTAGCTATTATATTAGAATAATAAAAAAGAGCTAGAAGTTTATAAAATTTTATATTTAAATAAAAATATATAAGAATAAATTTATATATTAGATTTAAAATATAGATTATTATATTAACTAGATTTTTTCTTAGTTTTTACTATTTATATATATAGAGCTCGTATACTAGTTCTTTTTTACTAAAATATAAATAAAAGAGAATTTAGTAGCTAAAATCTAATATATTAAGTAAATACTAGAGATAATAAGACTTTATTAAAAAAAATAAAAATAAATAATAGTTATAAAAAACTAAGTATTTTTTTATTATTTTTAGTTTAGAATATAATAGTCTCTATAAGAATTTTAAAAACAGTAAAAAAGCTAAAAAAATTAACTATAGTCTAAAGTATTAGCTTTTTTAAAGAACGTAGATAATTTATATAAATCTAGTATCTTAAAAGTAGATAAAAAGTAGACTAAAAACTATACTAACTAAATAAACTATAAAAATAAGTAAGACTTAAAAAAAAAATTTTAATTATTTTCTTTTTTTTATAGTTAAAGTCTTAAATAGAAAATAGTTTAAAATATATAAAAAATATAATTTTAATATAAACTTTATTTAGTTTTACTAAAATTTAAATATTAATAAATTATAGTTATAGTCTAAATCTTATATTTTTTAAGTATATAGAGTAGCTTATTTTATAAAATATATAAGCTAGTATTAAGTTATTTACCCGTCTTTTTAATAATATTATTATTATATTATATAACTTTTATTATATAGAAATTACTATATATAACTTAGAGAGTATTATATATACTATTAAATTCTAACTTTATTAAAGTAGTTTATTTATAAACTATAATATTATATATAATATACTCTAGCTTAAGACTACTAGACTAGTTATTAATTTTTAAAAAAAAATACTTTATTAAAGTATAAACTTACTAAAATATATATATCTAGTAAATACTATTAAATTATTTTAGAATTTAAAGCTAAAAAAGCTAATTTACTTTTTTTAGTTATTTAATTATTAGTCTTTATCTATAAATAATCTAAAAAATTAAAGAAATTATTTTAACTCTTTTATAGTTTATTTATAAATAGAAAGTATACTAAATTTATATAAAAAATAGAATAGAGGCGACTAAAATTTAAAAAAAACTTTATTTTAACTAAATTTTTTTTATTTATAGAAACTATACTTTCGTATTTAAAAAATATATAAATTATATAAAAAACTTATTAGTTTAGTAAATATACTACTAGCTAAGATAGTTAAAAAGATTTATAATAAAATTCTAAATACTTATAAAGAGTACTTAGATATTTTTTTTAAATAAATAAGCTATTAAGCTACTATAATATACTAAGCTTAATTATATTATTAATCTTATTATAGATTTTAAGTTATTATTAATACCTCTATATAAACTTTTTTTAATCTAAACTATAAATTCTTAGAAAATATATTAATAAAGCCTTAGAATAAAAATAAATTAGATATAGTAAATTATTTATAGATATATCTATTTTCTTTATTTCTAAGATAGATAGTACTATATAATTATATATAAATTATAAAGATTTAAATAAGATTATAATTATAAATAATTATTTTATACTACTAGTAGATAAGCTACTAAACTATTTAAATATTATAAAAATCTTTACTAAACTAGATCTACGTAATATTTATTATTAAATCTATATAAAAAAGTATAATAAGTAGAAAATAATATTTAAAACGTATTATAAATATTATAAGTATTTAGTTATACTATTTAGCTTAATTAATATACTTATAATTTTTTAGTTATATATCTACTAAGCCCTAGAAGGACTAGTAAATATAATTTATATAGTATATTTAAATAATATACTTATATACTTAGTAAATAAGTTTTAATATATTAAGTATATTAAATATATTCTTTAATAATTATATAATTAAAACCTCTATATAAAACTATCTAAATATAGCTTTTATACTAAGTATATTAAGTTTCTAGACTTTATTATTATCTTTTAAGAAGTTATTATAGATTCTATAAAAGTTAAAGTAATTAAAAACTAGCTAAAGCTATAAAGCTACTATAATATTTAAATTTTTTTAAATTTTACTAACTTTTATAGATACTTTATATAGAATTATTTTATAGTAGTTTAACTACTAATTAGCTTATTAAAAAAATAGTCTAAAGTTCTAATCTAAAAGCTAAATAAGTATTAAAAAAAAGATTAACTAAATAATATAAACTTTAAAAATAGCTTATAGAAATAAAGTAGACGTTTAGTAAATTAAAAGTATACTTTATATAAACTTTTATATTTTAGTACTATAATCTAAATCTTTTAGTTATACTAATTACTAATATATTAAATTATATTTAGAGTAGTATTCTTCTCTAACTACTATATAAAGAGAATAACTAGCGCTATTAGTACTCTATTAAATACTTTAGCTATAAGTTTACTAGCGCTAAAATATAATATAATATCTATAATAAGAAGCTCTATATAATTATATAATACTTTAAATATTAGAAGTCTTATTTAGTATATATATAAATACTAATATAAGTATTATTTAATTATAATAATTTATATTATTTTATAATAACTAAGAGTCTTATAGCTTAATAAATTTAATACGCTAAAGTCTTAGCTAAGTTTAATTTTAATATTAAATATAAGCTAAGTAAGTCTAATTTAGTAAATACTTTTTTAAGATATTTAGACTATATTCTTAGCTTTAAAGAGAATAATAAGTATATTTATCTTAATATTATATTATTTATATTATAATATAAACTCTAGATTTAAAAATTAGAAGAACTTTTATATACTACTATTAAAATAATAAATTCTAGTATATTTTTAGAATATATATATTATATATTTTATATACTTATTACGTACTACGTACGGGCTTCTAGTATATAATACTACTAAGGAACGAATTCTATACTACTAAAAATTTATATCTAAGAATATAACTCTTTTAAAGACTTTTTACTTATAACTAACTTATTTTACTTATAATTAAATTCTTTCTATTTTCTTCTAGAAAAGTAGCCGACCTTAAAAAACTATATATAACGATTTTAATAATTTTAATAAAAAGAAATAACTTTATAATAATAAATATAAGAAGCTAATAGAGCCGCTTAAATACTTAAAATAAATAAATAAAAATAAGATTATTAATTTCTAAAGACTATTAAACGCTAATCGTTAATAGAAGCGTCTAGGATATTAAATATCTAATAGATAAAGCTATTAAACTAGAAATATCTATAGCCGTTAATAAGCTATAACACTTATATAGCGTATTTATAAAAGATATATTAAAAGCTAAGCTTCTAAAGCGCTTTAACCGCGTTAAGATTTTATAATAGCTATAAACGGTCTTTAACGGCGAACTTTCTACTATTTCTATACTAAATATAGGTAAAACGTATATAAAAAGTAAGATAAATAATAGTAAAAAGCGACTTAATTTTCTTATAAGAAACTTATCTTTAAAACTTAAAAACTTTATTTAGAGCTTATATAACTTATAAATAAATATAATAGAGATATATTTTAGTATATATTAGATAAATAAGAACTATCTTAAAAAAATTCTCTAGGCTACTAAAGAACTATTTAAGTATAAAATTCTCTTTTAGTACGTCTAAAGACGTTTAATAAACTAGAAAAAACTAGTACTACTCTAGTAAAAGTTTAAGATATTAGTATAAAATTATATTTATAATTCTATTATCTACTATCTTAATAACGCTATTAGTTATTATACTATAATAATAAAAAAGGGCTAGAAGTTTATAGAATTCTACGCCTAAATAAAAACGTACGAGAATAAATTTACGTATTAGATTTAAAATATAGATTACTATATTAACTAGATTTACTCTTAGCTTCTACTATTTATATATATAAAGCTCGTGCGCTAGTTCTTTTTTACTAGAGTATAAATAGAAGAGAATTTAGTAGCTAAAATTTAATACGTTAAGTAAACGCTAGAGATAATAAGGCCCTATAAAAAGAGTAAAAATAAATAGTAGTTATAAAAAACTAAGCGTTTTTTTACTATCTCTAGTCTAAAACGTAACGGTCCCTATAAGGGTTTTAGAAATAGTAAGAAAACTAAAAAAAATTAAAAATTTAAAGCTATAGCTTCTTTAAAGAATATAGACGATTTATATAAGTCTAGTATTTCGAACGTAAGTAAAAAGTAGGCTAAAAGCTACGCTAACTAAATAAACTATAAAAGTAAGTAAAGCTTAAAAAAAAAAAAATCTTAATCGTTTTTTTTTCTTCTTATAGTTAGGGCCTTAAATAGAAGATAGTTTAAAATATATAGAAATTATTACTTTAATAGAAACTCTATCTAGTCCTACTAAAATTTAAGTATTAATAGATTATAGTTATGACCTAAACCTTATATCTCTTAAATACGTAGAGTAACTTATTTTATAAAATATATAAGCTAGTATTAAGCTATTTATTTATTTTCTTAATAATACTACCGTTACGTTATTATAGGGTAGAAGATAAGTAAGCTAGTTAAGATAAGAATAGTTCTTTTTATAGAACGAATAGAACTTTAATAGAAGGCTTAAGAAGAGGGCTCTAATTAGCGTATTAGAAAGGGCCCTTTATAAAAAGATAGACTTATAATACGGCTACGGAAGTACGAATAAGAGAAACGTTATAAAACGAGCACTTCTTCGCGGCGCACTTACGAGGTGCGTAGAAGCGGTAATTTAGTTTAACTAACGGTAACGAATAATATTTACTAATAATAAGATATAAGACGACGATAATAACGAGAAGAAAGAACGGCGCTAGGCTAATATTTAGATACTTCTTCGCGGCGTATTTATAAAATATATAGAAGCGGTAATTCTTTTTCTTTTTTTAGAATAGGTTTTTTTAGTTTTATTACTCTATTCGATCGCCTATAAGACGCTATATAATAAAGTTAATTTAAACTCTTTTTTTACTTCTTCTTACTTCTTATACGGTTCTAACTACCTTCGTTCTCTAGCTTACTAGACGCTCTTTTACGGAGCGTTCCTCTCGTTAATAAATTTAGAGTCTAACGTAGGGGGCTAGTATAGCTACTAGATAGTCGTAAGGCTCGTAGCGAGTACTTTAGAAAAGAAAAAGAGCTTAGAAACATATAAAGGCACGAGAGGAATTTAGTATTAAAGGCCGGGGGACTTATATCTAGCTAGGTATAAGTCTCCCCGAGGAAATCGATTTAACCCTAAAGAAACGTAGCCCGAGTATTACCCTACGTAGGAGCGATTTAGGTTATAGTACTTTTAAGAATTTAAAAAATAGTTCTACTTCGTCGTAGATAACTACGAATAAGGGGCGTCCTACGAAGATATATAGAAATAATAAAATAGCGACCGCGTACTCTATCTAGTTACGGTTTATCGCCTTTAGAGTCGAAATCCGTATTACTAAGAATGGTCTTACCGAGCTTATTATTAATAACTCGGGTGCGGATAGAGACTTTATAAAAAGGCTTTATTATCTTATACTAGAAATAATAATAGGATTTAGATTTTTATTCTATTTATTAGTATATAAGTTTTTAGACTACTATCTTTATAGGCGTGCGATAGTTAGCAGTAATTTAGATTTATTAGAACTAAAAGATTTACTAAATCTAAGAAACCGATCTATTATTCTTTAAGTAGCTTAATTAATAGGCGACCCTATAAATTCCTCTAGTATAAGAATAAGCGACAACCCTACGCCGCCTATAGTAGTAGTATTCTAGGACGACTAAGCCGTATCGCTATATATAGATACTATAACGAGCGAAAACGAATAGATCTTTCTTACTTTTAACTAGCTTCGTTAATTGCTAAGGAAAAGCTTAACGGGTATTTAGTATAGTAAGACTTTTCTAATATCTAGTTTAAGAAACGCACCCGTCTTTAACGAAACTAATACGTTAAAGTTCTTTAAGAACTTCGAGTATCTTACTAACGATAATAGCTACTCGAAGAGCGAAATAGTAAAGCGCGTACTATACTACTATAAGAACTTTATTACGGAGTCTATTAGAAAGATGCGCGCGTTTAAAGACCGCGATTAGAAGGCCTTAAAAAGATCTATACTATACGAGTACTAGGACTACGATAAACGCGAAATGTTATTTCGTAAGAAAATACTATACGAGTATATAAAGCGTAAGGACTAGAAAGAGTAGAGAAAAACTATATTAGAGCTACGATAATACTCGGTTTTCTTTTATATAATTTTTTAAAGTCTCTTAGAGAAAGGTTAGATTTCTTCTTAAGAGTAGACTAAGTTATTTCTATAAGAAATACTACGAGAAATATTAGCGTTTCTTTTTAAAGAATACTAAATTAACTAGAGAAGCTCGTATATCTATAACTATAAGGCGATTAAAACTCGACTAGATAAGAAGCTTATATTAGAAGAATCTTATATAAAGCTTCTTAGAAAGAACTAGTACGTTAATCTTACCCCGCTCGAAATACTCGAAAGTATAGGAAACTAAAAGAAGCGTATTAATATATAAGAAGCTAAGCCTATTATTTAGACTAGTCTACTATATTAATAGACGGCCCCTTAATAGACTTTATTAAACCCGAAAATACCGACTAATAAGAAAGTTAATACTCTAGCTAAGTAACTTAAGAACCTAGTAATTAGTACGAAAAAGTACTTTTCGATTACTTTAGCTAAGAAAATTTTAGACAAAGCTCCGAACTATCCGATTTATAATAACGTTCTATTAAGAGCGCGCTTTATAATTAAGCTCGTACCTAATTACTTACGGGATTAATTTAATATACCTAGAGAAAATAGAGGCAACCCTTAGAGCCGAAACTTTAGCTTAGGGCCGCCTAATAATAGCTATTACTATAGTAGGTGCGGGGAAAAACACCGTTAGCCCGAGAAGTGTGTAGATATAGTACGTAGTCGAGACTAAGACCGTTAGTATTAGAACGATAAACGACGGTTCTTCTTTAGACGATCGCACGGCCTAACGAATCGGCCGTTAGCTTTAGAATTTAATAATAAACTTTAAATACTTAAGGCTAAAGCGACGGAAGGAGGTTATTCTAAGAAAAAAGAAAAATTCGTAATAATTAAGAGTATTCTAGATACTAATCGCTTCTAGATAGATAACGAGTTAGATATAAAGAACTTTAAACTCTAGACTAACGCGCGAGATATTTTCGGTCTAGATTTTAACGAGAACCTAGTACGGGTATTACGAGAATAGCTAAACCGCGCTAGTAAGAAAAAGAAACCGGTGCCTAACAAAGATATTAGAAAGAAGTACCTAGGTACTATTAAAGAATTTAGACCCGGACGCATCTAGAAAATTAATAATAATAAAGTAGAAAGAATACTAGAGAAACGAGTAAGAAAAGTAAAGAATTTCGTGCGAGGCGAGCTAAGTACTAGTATAAAGCCTTCGCGTAATCGATATACGCCCGAGGACTAAGAAACGAATTTGAAAAGATTATAGACCTTACCCGCTATAGAGAACTAGCTAGAAGATATTAGATTAATTATTAGTCTAGCTACGTAAAGACTACTCGAGGCGATAGAGCCGTATAAAAAGCTCTTTCGGGTATACGCCGAGTAGAATAAGGTATATAACGCGGTAAAGAAAGCTTAAAGCTCTAGGCGTAGAGCGATACGCTAGACGTAATCGGTAAGAGCGACTTAGCTATACTTCTAGAAAACGAAGCTATAAAAAGTAGCAATATCGTAGTTAATAATCGTAAACTCGATAATAAGCCTAGAAAGAATAAGCGGCTCGAAAGTCTATAACTTATATAATATAATAGGCTGGGTGCTAACTACGAAGACTTACCCTATTAGTAGAGATTTAGTAGGCCTATATATAGATTAGACGATTAATATTCTCTTTAATACTAGGTTAGAGATAAACGTAATTTTTAGAAGTATAGCCGAGAAATATAGCCTCTTCGTAGAAATCCTCCTAAAAAGAATTAAAACCTATAAGGTTATATCTATTATAGGTCTAGCGGTAGACTTTATTAGGTTTATTTTATTTATCTACCTATAGCTTAGATCGTCGAACTTCCCGGTTACCTTCTTTATATTAGAGTATAGTAGTATCGATATTATTATCGGTGCTCTATAGATGTAGTTTGCTAGCTTTAGGCTATAGTATTAGACTAATAGAAGAGTTTTATATTAGGTATACTCGATACTAAATAAGGTAAAGATTACCTTCTATATAAGTTAGCGCGATAAATCGCTAGGCTACTAGAAGGTTAATATTTAGCCGAGAATTAAAGAAGTAGATAACGAAGACGATAAGAAGTATCTAAAAGACTAAGTAAAACCGGGTATATAGAAGCCTAGGCCTACGTAGCGATCTTAGTAAAGAATAAAGTCCTAGTAGAAGACGGCGATATAAAGTTATAGATGTAGCGTTTTACGCCGGTGCGTATAGAGGATAAAGGTAAAGACCCTCTAAAAGAAGTAGTTAAGGCGAACCGAAAGAAAGGCGCTAAGGTACTAGAAGACTTATACCTAGCTAAATATAAGTTCTTAGTCCGTGCGTCCGGAGACTTATACCTAGCTAGGTATAAGTCTTCCACCGAGAATACGCTAAACCTCGAGTACCCTTCCGTAAGTAAGAATAGTAAGTAGCGCGCGTAGATACGTAACGATTTTTTTTTATTTCTTTTTACCTTAACCCGTTTTAATAATTTATCTATTACGAACGATTCGTTTTGGCGTAGAAAGTTTAAGAAACTAAAAAAAAAGATTAATCCTCTAGAAAAACTAGAAAAAATAAGTAAGTATAATATATAAAAGAAAGGCTAATAAAGTATAACTAGTAGGTAATTCTAATTCGGATAGAAGCGTATTCGAGATAAATTAGCTTTAGAAATAAGAGGCTATTAAACGAGAAAAGGCTATTTCGGCTAGGCTACTAAACGGACCCTACGACTATCTAATTACTAAGAAGTTTAGTAAACTAGCGAGAAAAGCTCGCCTAACCCTAGAGTAGATTAAGAAACTAAATATTAGTAATATAATAACTAAATAAGAAAAAGAGCTACTAATTAAGATACTCTTTAACTATAAGTAGGCGTTATTCTAGACCTTTAAGAAAAAAGAAGAAATTAGTAGTAGGATTATACTACCCGCTATAATTAAAACTATTCCGCATAAACTATAGTAAGTAAAAGAAATTCGAGTCCCAAGAGCTCTTTAGAAAGAAGTTATTATAATACTAGAGAATAGACTAAAGAAAGGGGTTTTAGAGTATAGTAACTTTTTATACTAAAACCTATTCTTTTTAGTAAAGAAGAAGAATAGAAAGTACTAATTAATTAATTCTATAGTTAATATTAACCGCGTAATAATTAGGGACGTATACCCTTCTCTAAATACTAACGAATTCGCGGAGTACTTCTTTAGAAAGAAGGTTCTTAGTCTTTTAGACTTTTTTTCTAGGTACGATTAGATGCCTCTAGTAAAGAAAAGCCGAGATCTAACGGCTTTTAATACTTTAATTAGTCTTTTACGTTATACGACTATTTTGTAGGGAGCGACTAACTTAGTAGCGTAATTCTAGCGCGCTATTATATTTATTCTTAAAGATTGCATTCTATAAAAGGCTCGAAACTATATCGATAATATTATAGTTAATGGACCACGATTCGACTATAAAAATAAAGAAATCGAACCCGGTTTACGGAGATTTATAGTTAAATATATCTAGAACCTTAATACTACGCTTTACGATATAGAGAGAGCGGGCTATATAATCTTAGCGAAAAAGACGTACTTCTACTAAGAAGATATAGCTATTCTAGGCTATATATATAACGCTAATAGAAGGTACTCTAATCTAAAGAAGATTAAGAAGATTCTAAACTAGCTATTCTATTAGAACCTACGAGAAGTGCGCGAATTTCTTAGACTCTACGGTTACTATCGAGTATAGGTATTCTATTACGGTATAAGTGCTAAACTATTATACAACCTTCTTAAGAAGAACGTCGTTTTTAAGTAGACGAACGAGTACTAAGAAGCTATAAATAAGCTTAAAGCGGCTATTACTTTCTTCCCTTCTCTAATACCGATTAATTATAAGGAAGGCTATAGTAAAATTATAATATAGATAGATACCTCGAAGTATAGATAGGGCGCGCATTTAGCTTAGATAGGCCGTAATAGAAAAAGACGCTCTATATAATTTAAGTCTAAGATCTAGTTCTTAGCTAAGAAAAAGTATAATAGCGGTAAGCTAGAATATAAAGCGCTCGTATATAAACTAAAGCGGTTCCGCTATTAGCTCTATAAAGTATAATTTATAGTAAAAACGAACTACGAAGTCCTAGTTACTTAACTTTAGCGTACGATAACGAATTTACCTAGTACGTTAATTACTAGATAGCTTGCCTAGATCTACCTTATAGATTTTAAGGTACGATATATCCCGGGAAATAAGAATACTATAGCTAATATACTATTTCGTAGAAGGCTTAGACCTAGGAAACGAGAAGATATAGATAGGGACTTAGATAACTAGATAGATACTTAGCTTAGTCGACTAGGGACTAAGGACCCTAGTAAAGGAGACTCGGGATTAAGGACTAGAGACTAGGGAAATAAACGCCCGAGAACTAGGGCCTCGGGAATAAAGAATTTTAAAGCGGGAATCGGAGATTATAAGCCTAGGATTTCTAATAACCGGGATTAACGGAACTAGAGAACTAGACTCTAAGAAACTTAAAAATAAAAATCTAGGGGTCTAGAAAATCTAGTACTACGAGATCTAAGGCCTAGGACTTTAAGGTACCGTGCTTTTTCTACGGAAATAGCTAAAGATAGCGGTTAGAGAAAAGATTAGGCCCTTACTTAAAAAGAACCTAGTATTAGAAACCCGCTAGATAAGATATATTAGTCGAAGTAGTAGTTAGATATCGCTTAGTAGTTAACGATCTTACGGAGACTACCGCAGCTTATAAGAAAGAAATTTACTAGCTTTAAAAGAAAAGCGCTTAAGTATATAGTTTAGGGGCGTATATTATTTCGGAAAGTAATAAGAACTAATCTAATTTAAAGAATAGTAGATAGTAATAAGAGAAAGTAAAAGGTAATTCGTTTACTATATAATAAGTATAGTTATAAAGAAAGAGAAGCTATATACCGTAAAACGGCTAATTAGTACTACTAGCTAGAAGTATAGAAGAATATTAAAAAGTACTATACTACCTACGTAGAGTATTAGCGTAGAAACGCGGTGCGAAAGAAAGCCTAGCTATATCTATTATAGAGCTTAGCTATAAAAGAGAAGTAGAAAATCGACGTAATAAAAATACTATAAGTAAGAGGGTATAAGTTTATTATAATAGCCCGCGAATTAGTATCTAACTAGCCTAAAGAAAGGATACTAAGAAAAAACACTTTAAAAGCTATTACTAAATTTATCTATAGAGATATTATCTATAGACATAGATATCTAAGGATTATTATAGTTAATAGAGGCCTAGAGAATAAGGATAAAGTAGAGTGCTTACTAGCTCGATAAGAAATTAAGCGTATAGAAATTTCGGCCTATTACGCTATAGCTTATAGATTAGTAGAAGTAGAATATAAGCTAATTAGAAATTCCCTAGTAAAGCTTACTACTAAAATAGACCGGAAGTAGCCTAATTATTTCTATACTATATTTTAGGCAGACCGTTCTACTACTAAAGCGACTACTAGAATAACGCTAGCTAAGCTTTTATACGGGAGCGATTTAATCCTTTTAATAAACCTTAAAGTAAAAAACTAGAAGACTATTAACTAGAAAACTATAAGAACGACGAAGAAGCTTCTAATAGCTAGAGTAAAAGAGCTTAACTAAAGAAAGAAAGCTAAAAAGATAGTAGAGCTACGTATAAGAAGAAAAAAGAAGGCTTATAAGAAATACTTTAATAATTATTACTATCTTTATAACGAGGATAAGCCGTTACTTTTAGAAACCCTAGTATTATTATATAAAACTAAGAATCTTACGCGGTAGAATAAGAAGTTTACCTTTCGCTAGAAAGAACCGTATAGAATAACCTATATTAATATAAAGATAAGAACCTACCGTTTAGCCGAGTTAGATAGTACCGAGTTAAAAGAAACGGTACCGGCTAATAGGTTAAAGCGTTTTAACGTAAGAGAAGAATAGAGGCGAGCGAGCCTTTAGAAACCTAAGATAGATAAGTAGTAATATTAGCGAATCGGCCGGCGAGGTTATATTACTATACCTAACCCTTAAGAAATTAGATAACCCGAGGGGTATTAACTATAATATACGCATCTAGTAATACGCTCGAAGAAATAATGCTAGCAAACTAGGTAAAGAAAAATAAAAAATGTAGTAGATAAAAATATACTATTTAGATTTAAAATATACGGAGTTATACTTGGCTTTATTTCTTTTAGTTAGTTATAGTAAGTAGTAGTAAGTAAGAGACTTATATCTAACTAGGTATAAGCCTCTCGGAATAAGCGTACGGGCTATAACTTATACCTAGCTAGGTATAAGCCTCCCGAGTATAGGCTAGGAAAGCTAAACAGCTAGACCGTTTATTACTAAATAAAAGAGCTAGGTAACGTAATAGATAGCGTAAGATTATACTAATTAGGCTATACGTGGCCGAAAAAGGATTAGTAGGTGCGCCGTAAATAAAGCGCGCCTATTCGTAAATAGGAATATAAGAGGCTAGCTATCTAGAGTAGATTTCTCTCTTATTAAAATTATAGGTTTACCTATAGATATAGCTATACGCGTGCGAATGTAGGGTCTAACTGCCTAGACGAGGTATACGCGGTGCGTAGCTAAATATAAGAATCTAGGGTATATTAATATACTAACCGTAGCTAATTAATCTATACTCTTTATCTCTACTAATAAAGTTCTTTTAAGCCTCTTATTCTAAAAGAATTTTACTCTATATATTCTTTCTTTTTTATTCTCTTATACCCTCTTATATTTAAGATACCTATTTCGAAGCTTAAGTAGATCGTAGCCTAGCGCTAGTAGTTTATTAAAGCTAGAAAGCGTATTCTAGATACTCTTAAGGCTAAGTATTAATCGCTAAAGTCTAAGTCCTCTTTTAAATTTCTCTTATCTAGTCGTTCGTTTTAAGAGGCTACGTCGTCGACGTCTACGCCTCGTACTCGTATTCTTACTTACTATTAGAGGTATACTTCTACTTAAGGCCTTAGGATTTAGATAGCGCCTCGCGCTAGTTTCTTAGATATCTAAGGGCAGTCTTAGTATAGCCGAAGTAAATTAATAATAGATAAGAGTATATTCGTCTCTACTAGAGGCTTACCCTTTTAAAATATAATTAACGAAATTATTAATAATACCCTTCGCGATAAGTCTTTACCCCGTATAACCCGTTCGCGTACGTAAAGCCTAATTATAAGTCTACTAAGGATTTTCTTTAGTAGCGCTCGATCTACCGCTTCTCTAAATCTCTTCTAAAATACTTCTCTAAATCTATCTCTATCTCTTTCTTCGGTTACTTCTACTCGCTCTTATAAGATACTAAATCCTTCTACAACCCGAGTTATAAGGTCGGCGGTATAAAAGGCGGTATAGTAGATAAATAAGTAGATTATAGCTAAAGACTTAAAAGTTTTTAATCTAGAGACTCTAAGTAAGATTATAAAAGAGCCTATATTAGTTTCTTAGAAAGCTTAATACTTAGAAAAAATTCTTAAGATATTTAACCCTATAAAGAATATAGAGTTACTTACCTATAAGCTTTAAAAGCTCGAGCCTAGAGAGTAGAGAAAAGAGAGATATATAAAGGTTTATAGTATACTAGTTACGCTTGCGGATTCTACTAGTAATAGGCTCGTAACCCTAGCTAAGATTATAGAGTAGAATACTAAGATAAAGAAATTAGCCCTAGATAATTATAATTTAGTAATAAGAGAAGCGGATAAAATTAGAAAAAAAATACTTAAAGATAGTAGTAAGATAATTACGAATATACGTAGGTTTTAGAATAATATTATAAAGGCTTAGGGTAAAGAGATAGTAAAGACGTTAGTTTCTAGGGGTTTAGCCTTATAAAACTACTTAAGGTACGTTAGCCCTTAGGCTAGATATAAAGTACCTCTCGAGCGTACTATTAAATAGGTTAACTATATAATATACTATCGCCTTACGGAACGCTACTATACCTCCCTTCTCTTCTCCTACTCTATTAGCGAAGATTAGAATAAAGTATACTAGGCTACTACTATCTATAATTCTAATTTCTAGAAGAGTAGAAAGGCTTCTAGAAATATTAATACTTATAAGATCTATACTATATTAGATTACGAAAAGATAGCTCTAGATACTACTACTCGCGAAGTAGTAGAGGTTTTTAAGAAGAAAAAGAACTTTATAAGAGATAGTCTTAGTTTTCTAATAAATTATAAATACGTTTCTATTAATTAGTAGATCCTACCCTCTAAAAGAATTAAGATAATCGATTCCGTATTTTCTCTAAAGAAAAATTATTCGTTTAGTACCGGCTTCTTTAAGAAATCTAAGAGTAAGAGAAAAGTAAGTAGATCGATATTAGCTAAGTAGAGTTCCTCGCGTTAACGTAGAAAAAGTTAAGACCTCGATAATCTAGATATCGTTATATTTCTTAATAACTACGCTAAATACCTTAATAATAAGTTCGATCGCTAAATCGCTTATAATAAGAAATATTACTGCGAATACTCTACTAGTATTAAATCGGATCTAAAAGAGAGCTTAGATAACCTAAATTTTAGTAAGGGCTACGATACGCTAGTAACCCTATTATAAACCTCTACTAGTAGTTGGCCTTATACTATATACCTTCGAGATTTATATATAGTAGTAGGAATTAAGACTAGAAGTACTATAATAAGAGAAGAAATTAGTAATATTCTCTTAAAGATTATTAAAGACATTTCTAATAATTCTTTTTAGTAGATAAAGAAGCTTAAGGTTAGAAAGTATCTTCTTATCTAGAGTCGTAATATTAATAATATCGATTTAGCTAGCTTTAGATACTTTAAAGGTAATTCTAAGTAGAAGTTATAGTATTACTACTAGAGCGAGTAAGATTAAAAGAGGTTAGAAAAAGAGTTAATTAGAAACGGTAATTAAGGGACGTATAGTATTACTAATATATTTAGTATTTAGAATAGGTGTTCTAGTGCCGATCTAACTCGACTTTAGTGGGCCCTTAAGAAAGATATCTAGTGCTATTAGTACTATATAAAGTTCTTTAATAGGGAGCTCTCTTATAATAGATATTACTCTTTAATAATCTTTACGCTCTTTACTTAGCTTATTAGGTAGTACCCTCTCTTATAGCTTCGATAGGTAGTATCTAGTAAGACTCGTCGTTATAACTTTATTAGTTACCCCGAATCTATCTAATTTATTAATAGCTTAGCTTCTCTTTATAGAGTGCCTTACCTACCTAAAGAGCGTAGGCGTGCTCTATATTAAGAATACGGTAGGGCTATTATTAACTATAAGGTGCCTCTGTATAATAAAAAGAAAGCTAGATAAACTCGTAGAATATATAATAAAATCCCTACTAAAGAAAAAGAGATATTCGGTGGTTATACTAAGCGTAGTAAGTTAAATAAGTTATTGGTAGTCTTTAAGAACTAAATAGCTAGAAGCTTCGGATTAATAAGGTCTAATATAAAGCCGGTAGCCTCTAGTATAGCTATCGCTTCGAGGCTTACGATTCCCTAGGGGTATAGTAAAGAGAGTAAGTTAACGCAGTAAGTTTACGCTAATACTATATTTATTAGAATTAAGGGAGATAGGAAGCTAGAGCTACCTTATATAAAGTATAAGAATATTCGTAAGGCTAACCTAAAGGGCAAGCCGCCTACTAAGAGCTATAGTAGAGGTAGATTTAACTTTACAAAGCTATTTAATAAGCACCGTACTAACTCGTTAATAAGTAAAATCTACCCTATTTCTAACGCGCTTATCGGAAAAAAGAATTGGAATAATCCGTTAGTAGTAGCTAATGCGGATAATTAGTTTAGGGCTAGTAAGAAAAAAAGAGGCGATTTAATTTAAAAATAGTAGAAGACGGCAGTTATTTTAGTTTATAGAGTAATAAGGTATTAGCGAAATACTAATAGAATAATTTATAGTAGGTAGGGTAGTTACGATCGTAATATAGATCTAGGATTTTAAAGAGATCCGTTAGAGACTAAGAAAGTAGAAGTAGCTAAGTAAAGGCGCTTACGTAGAAAGTAAAAAGTCTAAGAAGACTTATATCTAACTAGGTATAAGTTCTAGTTCGTGCGCGGTAAGACTTATACCTAGCTAGGTATAAGTCTTCTTAGTTATTACGCTTAACCGATATTCTTAGAAGCTTTAAACTTATTAGTAAGGGCGGTTAGTTTACTCTATTTACTCTTACTTTTTCTATTTCTTTCCTTTTCTTATTGTTTTTTCTTGGCGTATTCGGTTCTAGGTCTAATTTCGGGGTTATTTTTATTATAAATTAATATTTCTTTAGAAGAATAAGTCTCTTATTTTCTTATAAGTAGGGTAGGGCTTTAATAGGCGTGTTAGAAGAGTCCCCGCTATAAGAATTAGTACGAGAATCGTAACGCCGGGTAATTAGTAATCTTAATAGATGCTACGCCTGCTTCTACGGACTATAAGTCTTATATTTTTACTTTTAGAAGCTACTAAGGGACGGTAAGCTCGAAGCTCTAGACGAGATATTATAGAGTAGAAGATAGATAAGCTAGTTAAGACGAGAATAGTTCTTTCTATAGAACGAATAGAACTTTAATAGAAGACTTAAGAAAAGGGCTCTAATTAGCGTATTAGAAGGAGCCCTTCGTAAAAAGATAGACTTATAATACGGCTACGAAAGCACGAACGAGAAAAATATTATAAAATAGGCACTTCTTTATAGCGTACTTACGGGGTGCGTGGAAGCGGTAATTTAGTTTAACTAACGGTAACGGGCAACATTTACTAACGACGAGATATAAGACGACGATAATAACGAGGAGAAAGAACGGCGCTAGGCTAACGTTTAGGTACTTTTTCGCGGCGTACTTACGGAATACGTAGAAGCAGTAATTCTTCTTCTTCTTTTAAAATAGGTTCTTTTAGTTTTATTACTCTATTCGATCGCCTACGAGACGCTATATAATAGAGTTAATTTAGACTCTTTTTTTACCCCTTCTTACTTTCTATACGGTTTTAACCACCTTCGCCCTCTAGCTTACTAGACGCTCTTTTATAGAGCGTTTCTCCCGTTAATAACGTTATACGACTCTTATTATATAGGAATTACTACGTATAACTTAAAAGGCGCTATACGTACTACTAAATTCTAATCTTATTAAAGTAGCTTATTTATAGGCTATAATACTATACTTAATATATTCTAGCTTAGGGCTACTAGGCCGGTTATTAATTTTAGAAGAGAAATATTTTACTAGAGTATAAACTTACTAAAGTATATATATCTAGTAAGCGCTACTAAATTATTCTAGAATTTAGAACTAGAGAAGTCTACTTACTTTCTTTAGCTATTTAACTACTAGTTCTCGTCTACGAGTAGTCTAGAAAGTTAACAAAATAACTTTAACTCTTTTATAGCTCTTTTATAGGCGAAAAGTATACTAAACGTATATAAGAAGTAGGGCGAAAGTAACTAAAATTTAAAAAAGCTTCTATCTAACTAAACTCTCTTCTATTTACGGGGACTATACTTTTATATCTAAAAAGTATACGAACCGTATAAAAAACTCGCCGGTTTAGTAAACGTACTAGCTAAAATAGCTAAAAAGATTCGCGATAAAATTTTAAATACTTATAGAAAGTACTTAGATATCTTTTTAAATAAATAAGCCGCTAAGCTATCGTAATATACTAAGTTTAATTATACTATTAATCTCGTTATAGATTCTAAGCTACTATTAATACTTCTATATAGACTTTTCTAATCCGAACTACGGATTCTTAGGAAATATATTAATAAAGCCTTAGAACGGGAATAGATTAGATATAGTAAGTCGCCTATAAATACGCCTATTCTCTTTATTCCTAAGATAGATAGTACTATACGGTTATATATAAATTATAGGGGCTTAAATAAGGTTATAGTTAAAAATAGCTATTCTATACTACTAGTAGGCGAGCTACTAGATTATCTAAGTATCGTAAAGATCTTTACTAAACTAGACCTATACGATACTTATTACTAAATCCGTATAAAGAAAGATAATAAGTAAAAAATAGTATTTAAAATACGTTACGGGTATTATAAGTATCTAGTTATACTATTTAGCTTAATTAACACACCCGTAACCTTCTAGTTATATATCTATCGAGCCCTAGGGGGCCTAGTAGATATAATTTACGTAGTATACTTAAATAATATACTTATATACTTAGTAGATAAGTCTTAGTACGTTAAGTATATTAAATATATTCTCTAAAGATTACGTAATTAGAACCTCTACATAAAACCATCTAAATATAGCTTTTATATAAAGTACGTTAAGTTTCTAGGCTTTATCGTTACCCCCTAGAAGATTATTATAGATCCTATAAGAGTTAAAGCTATTAAGAACTAGCTAAAGCTATAAAGCTATTATAATATTTAGATTTTTCTAGGTTTTACTAATTTTTATAGGCGCTTTATATAGAATTACTCTACGATAGTTTAACTACTAATAAGCTTATTAAAAGAGATAGCCTAGAATTCTAATCTAGAAACTAAACGAGCGCTAAAAAAGGGGCTAACTAAATAGTATAAGCCCTAGAAGTAGCTTATAAAAGTAAAATAAACGTTTAGTAGGCTAAAAGTATACTTTATATAAACTCTAGTACTATAGTACTATAATCTAAATCTTCTAGTTATACTTATTACTAATGTATTAAATTATATTTATAGCGGTATTCTTCTTTAACTACTAAATAGAGAGAATAACTAGCGCTATTAGTACTTTATTACGTATTTTAGCTATAAGTTCGCTAGTACTAAAATACGATATAATACCTACGATAAGAAACTCTACGCGATTATATAATACTTTAAGTATTAGAGGTCTTACCTAGTATACGTATAAACGCCGATATAAATATTATCTAATTATAATAATCTATATTATTTTATAATAACTAAGAGTCTTACGGCTTAATAAACTTAGTACGCCGAAGTCTTAGCTAAATTTAATTTTAATATCGAATATAAGTTAGGTAAGTTTAATTTAGCGAATACTTTTTTAAGATACCTAGACTATATTCTTAGCTTTAAGAAGAGTAATAAGCGTATCTATCTTAATACTATATTATCTATACTATAACGTAAACTCTAGATTTAGGGATTAGAAGAACTCTTACGTACTACTAAAAATCCTAGCTAAGAGTATAAGAAAAACCTACGTATAAATAGTAGTAGTAATTACTAAACCGCCTTAGTCTATTTTATTACTTATAAGAAGCACGGCGAGTTTACTTATAAAAGTATAGAACCTTCAATATATACTCGCTATAAAAAAACTAGTATAAGCTTAGTATAAAACTTTATACTTTAGTTTATAGTAATAGTAGCTACTATAACTAAAATAGTACTTAAAGCTACTTTTAAATTACTAGTTAATTTTATTTATATTAAGTAACGAAGGGACGTCTTCTACGTAGATATATAAGAATAGCTTATAAAAAGGGTACTTTTAGTATACGATTAGTATACGGTTAATAAGTAAGGACTTCTACGCTATAAAGAGCGAGTATACGTACTAAAGTATACTTCGCTACGCGAGAAAATCCTACTTAGAAATTATAATAATCTAAGCGGTGGCTATTATAGTATCCGCCGTACCTAAGAAGTACTTTCTAGAAAGTACTACTAGAAAGATATTACCGCAGACGTTAGAAAATATATATAAAGCTATAATATCTACTAGCGTAATAAGGCTCGCCGATATAAGCTATATAAATTATTATAGCTACTACTAGTAACTATCTAATTTTATAGATACTACTCTTTTAATTTTATTATAGACTTACTAGAATCCGTAGAGCGAAATAATTAAGTATATAATATAGTCTTCGTACTAGTTAATTATTTTACTAAATATATACGTTACCTACCGATTAAAAAGATAATTAATAGGGCAACGCTTACGGACTTTATCGTAAATAATATTTTTATATAATTTAGGCTACCTAATAGCCTAGTCTTAGATAGGGGCTTAATATTTACGAGCTAGTTCTAGAGCGAATTATACTATAATCTTAGAATTAAGTATAAGCTAAGTACCTTCTTTTACCCGTAGATAAACGGCTAAACGAAGAGGTAAAATTAGAAGTTAGAGGTATATCTACGCTACTATACTTTTTAGAACTAGTTAGACTAGGTAAAGCTTCTCTAGTAGGTCTTATATATTTATAACTAGAAAACCTACTCTTCTATAGACTTTATACTAGTTTAACTAGATATAGGGGTAAAACCTAACTTCTAAAACGGGGTTTAGAATAACGTTAATAAAAATTCCCTAACCGAATCGGCTAAAGTAGTAAAAAAGTATATAAAAAATATATAAAAAGTATAGAAATTAACTACGGAATTTTTTAGATACTTCTAAGAGCTCTAAATAAAATACTATAACTAAAACTAAGCTAAAATATATTTTAATATTAGATAACTAGTCCTTCTCTTAGTAAAAAATATTAAAACTAAACGGCCTTATAAGAAACTCGATAACTATTACCTAGAACTATTTTAAATTCTAGAGAAGATTAGCTTCTAGGCCTACTACTTAGATTTACTATAATCTATATTCTAGCTATATACTATTTTTAACGTTATATTACTAGAAGCTTATACGATAAGGCTAGAATTCTAATTACTACTAGTTAAAGAAATCGACGATAGTAGATACTAGAAAGTTAAAGCTATAGTAGCCTATAAAGAAGGGCTACTAAGGTAATACCTACTTAAATAGCTCGGCTAGCTCTATAAGTATAATAAGTAGAAGTAGAAAGAAGAACTAGATAATTATAAAGAGCTTTTATAGAACTATCTTAAGAAAAACCCTATTTTCTAGAACGCCTAGCTAAAATATAAATAAAATATAGGCGAAATATAGACTATAAATAAGCTACGGCGAGGGCGCCCCCTAGAATTAAAAAATAAGAAGAAATATTAGGAAAATATCTAATTTATAAAGAGAGCTCTAAAGAAGCCTCTACTTTATATTTAAGCTATACTAAAACTATCTTTTATTTATATTAGATATTCTCGCGAAGTACTTATTCTTAAACTTATTATCTACTACTTTAATAGTTAGCTTTATTAAGCTAACTCTATCTAATCTAGTCTAGTAGCGCTACTAATTCTCTAAGCGCGATATATTACGCGTATACTATTAGTTACTACGGCCGCTAGTAGCTATAATCTTCTTTATCTCTTACTTCTTATATACCGATACCGCCTCTTCTAACGTACCGGTATATTTATATAGCGTAAGTATATTCTTCTTTATAAAATCTAGTACCTTCTTATTAGAAATGCTATTAAAGCTATCGTAATAGAATAATAGTAGATTAGCGGTACGGCAAAACTAAAAGAAAATCTAAAACGAATTTTATTATTAGTACTAAATATAAAAGTAGTATAAAAGTATAAAAAAAGTAAGAAAAAAGTAGACTTATTAGAGTATATTTATAATTACTCTTTATATACTAATTATACTTAGTATATAGCGGGTTCTTATAGTAAATCTAACGAAGCCCCCTAAGAAGCTTTATAGGCGTAAAATTAATCTATTCTTTATTCTCGCGGTAGCGTATTATACCCTAGTAGCGTACGTAACATATATAGTATATTACTACTAAACTAGGCTATAGCTAAAGATAAGAAAGAAGCTTTACTATATTATTTATAATAGACGTCTACGGGAGCTTATTATAGAAGTAATCTAAGTAAATAAAAGCGAAAGAAGACTATATAGTAATAGTTATTTAAAAGAAAGAAGTAAAAAAAAGATTTAATATTAATTAAAAACGTTTTAGTTAAAGAAGGGAAGCTAGATCTAAACTATAAAAATCTAGAAAAGTACGAGGGGTTATTATATCTATTAAGGCTATTAAAAAAATAACCTCGTGCCCTATAAGTATTATTAGTACTTATAAGTTACTAATTAGCATATTTGCTAGTATTATTACCTAAGGCCGCCTTCTATTATTTTTAATAGCAATAATACCTAATAATAAAGAAAAACCATACTAACGTACTAATACCTACGTTATTCGTGTATATAATATACCACTAGTACCGCTAATAACCGCTTAGTAATATATTTTTTTATTCTTCTTATTATTTATTATTCTTTGTCTATTATGTGTAGTAATAGCTATATAATAAGACTAACCCGCCTTACTATATAATGCCTATAGCTAACGTATAATACTACTTTTTATATAGTAATTTAGTATACTCTTTTTCCTTACTAAAAGGTTTTTTAATAAGGCACCGGTATAATATCTTCTAATAGAAATTAGGATGATTTCTACTAAAGGGGGAGGTAGTATTAGAATAATAGATTCTAGTATATTCTTAGAGTATATATACTATACGTTCTATGTACTTATTATATACTACGCACGGGCCCCTAGTATATAACGCTACTAAGAGATAAATTCTATACTACTAAGAATTTATATCTAAGAATATAACTCTTTTAAAGGCTTCTTACTTATAACTAACTTATCTTACTTATACTATTATACTATTTATTCTAATATTTACTATTATCTTATTTATTTTCTATATTTAAAGTTAGTTTTCTAGATTTATATCTTTTTTTATAAGTATTTCTTTTTTATAAAAACTTAGTTCTACTATTCTTTTAGATAGTTACTATACTATATAAATATTATTTTTATATAGGCTTCTATTACTATCTAGTTTAGTATTATATATATTATCTTTTCTTTAGGCTAGTTTTTTTATATAAGTATTCTAGCTATATAGCTTTTATAGTATTTTATATTTTTCTAGAGGTTAATCTCTTAGAATAAAATAAGACTTTTAGATAAGAGACTAGTATAGTTACTAAATAACTTTAATTAAAAAATACTAGTATTAGTATTATTTATTTAAGAGTTATTAAGTAATATATCTAGACTATTTAAAGATTTATTTAAGAATAAATAGCGCTTTTAAACTAGCTTTCTAGAGCTAAACTATAGACTTTAAAATTAATTATTAATTTTTTATTATAAATATAATAATCTAGAAGTTCGCGAACTAATAAAAGTATATTTCTACTCTACTTTTAATAAGTTAAGATTAAGATTTATATTTATATCTAGATAAGTTTCTATTTAAGTTTTAGCTAGCTATATATATAAGTTTCTTTATTTTCTACTAGATTAGTTCTTTAAGTAAGTAATTTTAACTATTTTTAACTTTAAGATATTTATTAAAACTTATCTCTAAGACTACTAAGATTCGTAAAGCCTTAAGCTAAACTAAGCTAGGTAATAAGAATTTTATTAAAATCTAAGTATCTTTATCCGACCTTTATTTATAATAAAGATATATCTTAGCTTATAACTATTAAATAGATAATATAATAGCCTATATAGTAATAAAGAAATAGATTAGTATAGTATTAAAGAAGAGCGGTTATAGAGTAGTCTTTTATTCTCTTCTAAATAGACTATACTTAGCGATATTAAATATTAATAAGTAAGCTTATATAAGCGTAGCTTATTAATATATTACCTTAGGTATTATAATACTATCTAAGGTATATAACGAATATACCTAGGAGTTATAGCAATAGCAAACTATAGTAGTAAACTATAGTAGTAAACTAAGATAATAAAATTTACTACTATATTTTACTAACTAATAACTAAATAAGTATAGTCCCTACTAAAATTCCTTTTATATATTATAAAAGTTCAATCATTTCTAGTTATTATAATATAAAATTTATATAAAACGAATAAGAATTAGGGCTAGAATCTTATTTCTTATAAATTATTCTTATTGAATTTCTAATACGGTATATCTAGAAGAATCTACTTATATAAGAAATAAATATATATAAAGAGCTCTAGATAGTACCGTAGTTTTATTCTTTAAGATACGTAATACTAATAAATAAAATATAAGTAAATAAAAGCTTTATTTTATATTTTTATTCTTTCTTTTATTCTTCTTTATTAAATCTTCTATTTATTTCTTTCTTAGAGAATTATCTTCTTTCGACTACTTACTAGGCTTTATTATTTATAATATAGCTTAGTAATTCTTTACCCAAGCCTTAGTACTTTATAGGCGAAAGCTAAATATATATAATTAATTTAATATATAGCTATCTAGTTTATTTTTAGCTATCTTTTAATAATCTTAAATAGAAGATTCCTAGGAAATTAAGGTATAGAAGATAGGCTATAATCTAAAAGATTATTAATATACTATATAAGAACTTCTTCTTATCTATCTATAAGTAGCTAAAGAGATTTATATAAAGCGCTAAGGCTTAAATAGAGAATTACTAAGCTATATTATAAATAATAAAGCCTAGTAAGTAGTTAAAAGAAGATAATTCTCTAAGAGAAAAATAAATAGAAGATTTAATAAAGAAGAATAAGAGAAAAAATAAAAATAGAAAATAAAGCTTTTATTAGCTTATATCTTATTTATAAGTATTACGCGTCTTAAAAAATAAAACTATAGTACTATCTAGAGCTTTTTATATATACTTATTTCTTATATAAGTAGATTCTTCTAGATATACCATATTAGAAATTTAATAAGAGTAATTTATAAGAAATAAGATTCTAGCCCTAATCCTTATTCGTTTTATATAATTTTTATATTATAATAATTGGAAATGATTGAACTTTTATAATATATTAAAGGAATTTTTATAGGGGCTATACTCGTTTAGTTATTAGTTAGTAAAATAGAGTAGTAAATTTTACTATCTTAGTTTACTACCGTGATTTACCACCGTAGTTTACTACTACTATAACTCCGAGGTATATTCGTTATATACCTTAGATAGTATTCTAATACCTAAGGTAATATATTAATAAGCTACGCTTATATAAGCTTACTTATTAATATTTAACAATTTAGAGTATGCTTACTAAATAGACCGGCTTATGCCTTAATGCCGGCGCTGAAGAGGTTTGCGATTAATATTGAATTTTCATACGGTTGCACAATAATTTGGCGCCTCTTGCGAACCTAAATTATTAATCGCCTTCTGAACATCTTCTTCGTTGGCTATTTTACACAATTTTGAAGTTTGTGTGTGCGGAGGCGGTGAAGGTGGTCAAGTAGCAGGGATGGTTAAGTAGCCGGGATCTACGTTATAAGTTCTGACGTCCCCACCTGTCCTGTTTCTGCTGCGCCGTAACACTTATAGTTTTCTGACAGCCCTGCCATTTAGGGGGAACTGTCGGGCTCTTGGGTTTCCAGCCGTGATATTTCGATAGTGCCGTGAAATTCTTCTTGTCTTTCAGTAGTCTTCCCATTCGGACTTTTTACTCGTTGTAGGCACAGTCTGTGTGCCTCCTGGGGGTCCTGCGTGCCTTGTGGGCGAGATTCCCGTGCGCGCTTCGGCTGCTGCCTGTTGACTAATCCCGTACGCACCGTTTTCCCGTGAGTGATTTTTGGCCCTGCAGCTTGGCTGGCCGTGAGGGATCTTGGCCCTTGCGGCGCTTCGCCCGGTACGGGCTTTCAGTCCTTAGGGTCATAAAGCCCTAGTGGCATAGGGTTCTGTCGAACTTTTGGGTTCGAGGCCCTTTGGCCTCGGACTAAGTGAGGTCAGAAGAAGTCTGAATTTCTGCCTAGTCGTGAAAGAGAGCTATCTGCTGCTTGCTTAAATACTTGAGGTTGTGAATACCGATCCTTAATACCGAAAGAATGTTCGCGCAATTGCTTGCGTAATCTCTGGTAGCTGTGTCTGAGATTATTGAGCAGGTGGCAAATCTCATGATATGTGCCTTGGTGCCTGACAGGTTCGTAATGGGATTTTGGGTTACTGCCAAGATGGGGGCGTCCGTGCCGCTAATCCCCGCAATCTCATCGCTCCTATAGTCATCTGGGCAGGCTATTGTAGGAAAGGTGCGAACTTTTCGAGGCCTCTAGAACCTCATTTGTATTAGAACTAAGGAGATCTTCATGAGCTTCGCCTATAACGGCTACGCCTCTGATCCTTGGATGGCGCGCATCCATCTGGAGTGCTATGCCAGCCCTGTCGCAACCCGGAAAGTCCTGGAATGGGGATTATCCTACAGCCACACTATGCTACGGCTCAGATCCGAGACGCCTAAGGCAGCGGCATTTGCCATCTCGCTTAACTTGGATAGTTCTATTGGCTGTCGTGATCAGAAGCTCAGAGCTGGCACAACAAGCCCGGCTTGCCCCAGGGATTAAGTGCTTAGCTGACAATTAAGATTCTGCAGCAGCGGCCCGTTTGGCGTTGACAGGGTGCTCGCCCTCCACCTGTCCCGTGTCTAGGTACTGCGCCTTTTTAATATCGTTCCTGCTGTCAGCGAACCGCGTCTGCTTGCCAGCCCTTAACCCTTTAAAAATAGCTCTACGAAATAGAAAAATCTCAAGGGGATTCTTAGCACCCAATGCCTTCTATAAGGCTTATAATCAACGCGTGTTTCCCAAGCTCTTCATCTATATTATCCGTCTTCAACGCCTCTTCTCTCCTCTAATATTCTCTACACCGCTCTCCTCTGCTATCATGACACAGTTGGCAGCGGCCGCTAAGAATGCGGTCTATACTTCTTACCCCATTATATTCCTTTCATGTATCTTTTTAATGCTGAAGTTTTTCGTGAGACACAGAATTACGCGAAGTCTTGGCTGGGATGATGTGCTTGTAGCAGCTTCTTGGGTGGTTTCCGTCCCCTTGGCAGTATCTGTTCACTTGCGTAAGTGGTACGATGACCTTTTATATAGTATCACGCGACCTCTACTGATTAAGGCGGTATAGAGGCTAAACATGGCATGGGCTTCCCCTCATCTACGATTCCTCCAAATGACCTGATCGCGCAAACGTACTGGTACGCACTTTTTTCTTTTTTTTCCCCCCTTAAGGAAGCATTCACCTTAAGCCATTGCTGACACTTCTAAGGTATTGGATAAGCGTCTGGACATTCTTCTTCGCTCTTGGATTATCTAAGATGTCGATCTGCCTTCAATATCTGCGCATTTTCGTGGGCAAGCGCACCACGCTAGCGATACGTATGACGCTGGTCTTTGTCATTTTCTGGACAACAGAGGCAGTTATCGTAATGATGTTCCAGTGCGTCCCTGTTGCGGTCTTTTGGAACCCAAACGCCTACCAGGGCCGATGCGTTAGTCATGACGCGGTGTACTATTTCAATGCATCGATGAATATCTTTACTGATATTATCATCATTGCGCTGCCGATGCCCGCATTAAATCAACTTCATGCGACAAAGAGTCAAAGAATTGGATTAGTAATTGCATTTAGCATAGGCGGAGCGTAGGTAGACCCGCTTTCTCTCTCTCCATCCCTGACCTTATCAAAGTCGATATCACAGAAATTTTTACATCCCCTAAACGGGCGCTTACCTTAATATACAGAGGTTGCATTATTACGCTGGTCCGTATCACCACCGTCGCCGCTTCCATCAGGTCTGGAGATATCGGCGCTAATAACCACTCGCCATCCCTTTGGGCAGCCATCGAAGTTGCCATCTGCATCATCTGCGCGTGCATACCATCCCTCCGACCGTTGCTAGGCCGCCTTCTCGGGGCTATGGGGATCGTATCTTCTCACAGCGACCCATCACAACCATCGCAAACCCGGTTCAGTCGAGCACCCGGACGCTCTAGGGTTCAGGGGGAGGGAGTTATGGGCCGGCTGGGTTCTCAGTTAAACACAAAGCATTCGAACTTTGGAGAAGTCGAAGCTGTGGAGCTTAGGGATGCCACCAGCCATCAGGTGATTGCGGTTGAGACCACAATAGAGGTGATGTCGACCCTAGACAGCGGGAGGCAGAGTCGGAGAAGCGAAGGAGGCGAGAGCGATGATGCCTTAGTACCGACTGAACATCGGTATCAGGCACAGGTCACCAAAGGAAACTAGGAAGGGGCTTTTCCTTTGTCATATATGTGATACGACAACGTGATGCATGCAAAGCTACTATCTTTGGAGCATTTGTTTCATCACAGGGTGCCTAGGTCACAACCGCCAGGCGAGCACCGCGGCAACGGCAGTTAAGAAAGAAAAGGGAGAAAGGTAGAAAGAAGCAAAAACTAAGAAACAGCGTGGCGTTAGCTAAGATTGTGCCAAGTCAGTTGGCGCCAGCTTGGATTGTCCTGGAACAGACTCTTCCCTTTAGCTTTTTCCCGTCCTGTGTGGCTGCATGGGGGATATTGTCGCAATCCCGCAGCAGTCACTGGCTAGAGCCGCGATCGCTCGCATGAATATTCCTCTCCAATTGGGTGGCGTCAGGTTGTTCTCGAGTGCATAATTCATCGCCCCGGCCTCCTATTTCACAAAACGGATCCCCGCGTAGCCTAACTTCGATGATGATGATGATGATTGTTGCAATAGATGATGAAGATCCATCGTATTGAATGCACTGGATGAGTGGCATGAGGAGCGAGAGGTAGTAGTATTGTATTAACGTCTGTCTGTGCTAACTAGCGGCCTCCTAAGGGGCATTTAGACGGGTGGAGTAGCTACCTTTTCGCTAAATAAATAAAATCCTTTGCTTTCTTTCTTCTCTTTTACTGCCTTCTACTTCTTTTCTTTATAACTTACTAAGTATTTAAGCCTTCTTCTAGCGCCTTCTGTCCTGAACTATATCATCTCGTCGATTTAATAAGGCTTTAAAATAGGAACTAACCTTGTTGTTTAAAGAGGTTTCTAAGCTTTTCTGCCCTAGTCGCAATTTCCGGGTAAGTCTACTGCGCCGTTCTTAGGTAGTCGATAAAGTACCCTTACACTTTTTCTACGTTATACTTATAGTTAAGTTCTACGTTGTCGTGCTTAAATCTTCTATAATACTTAGCGAAATTTCTATATGTTACGGCGCAGCCTCTATAGGTTAAGGAAGTTAGAAATTAGCCCCGCTAGAAATAATAGAAGTTAGGGTTATAAAGATTTAAGATTATATAACCTTTATAATTAGTTAGACCCACCCGCTTATTTACTAAAATAAATAAGTAAATAAGGCCTACTAAGTACTCTTACTTAGCTTTTTTACTATACTTAGAAGAGATAGTAGTTAAGTATAATATATTTACTAAGTATATAGATTATATTATTAGAATAATAGGCCCTAGTATACTTTTTAAATATTATTTATATATATCTTATATACTTATTATTACGCCGTTACTCTTCTGGGGGAGGTTGGGCGTATCATCGGGTAGCGTAGGCTTTCGAGGGGCCGTAGCGGTAGGTAGAAAAGAGTCACACGTAATATTAAAGTAAAAATTAATTAATAAGTTAACTATAAGGGTCCTATCTACTATAAACGAGTATAGCCTATATATATAGGGTATTTAGTTAGATTACGGTGGATTACTAGCTAGCTTACCGTAATCTAGTAAGTTGAGTAATCTATAGTTAGTACGCTAGGTAATAGATCTACCTTCTACCCTTTAGGGCGTAATCCGGACTAAGAATTTCCCGCTTTAAGGAATTAGGGTCTTTTTTAAGAAGTAGGGCCGTTCTTCCTCCGTCCTCTCTAGCTAGTATCGTAATACTATCCCCCCTCTAGGCGACTTTCGGCCCGAAAGTTTAAAGCTATAAGTATAGAGTAGTTCTTTTTTATTTATTTCGTAGCTTATTTCTAACCTTATTTCGTAATATCTAGTTATAAGTCTTCTAAGCGCCGTAATTTAGCTACTTATATTACTCGTTTAGGAGTTATTATTATACCTTCCTATAGTTACTACCGTGAGAAGGGTAAGAAGTATAAGGTATTACTAGAAAAAGAGCTAGGAACTTTATCTTCTTATTATTCTAAGTATATCCGTTGGGGTTATAGCTATAACGTTTAGGGTATCTTAGTTTAAGATTATAGGTTCTTCTAGTTCTTAGTAAGTAGTTATTAATAGTTATAGGAAACTTAGTTAATTAGAAGCGCGATCGCCTTCGTAAAAAACGTTTAGCTACTACTAAGGCCCTATCTACTTCTTAGTAGGCTTTAGAGGCGGCTTAAAACTTTCTTCTTACTTCCGTAGCCTATTTAAAGCGTTTAGAGCGATAGAAGTAGTTTCTTAATAATCGAAAGCGTAAAATAGTGCGTTAGGGTTTATTATTCTTAGAGGAGCTAGAGCTTAAAAAGGCGTATATAGTATAGCTATTAAGTTTAGGTAGTAGTAACGTAGTAAGTTCCAATAGGGCGGTTCCTTAGGAGGTATTAGTAGATTAGTTTTAGATATTCTTAACGCCTCCTCCGAGTTTTATATCGTGGGAGGATGCTCTAGGTTTAGGCAGTTAGGGTTTTATTAGTAGTATTCCTAGATAAGTCCTTTGTAGTTAAGGTAAGAGACTAGTTTCTATAAAGATTTCTAAGAATTTTTAGTAGGGTTCGTTTCTTTCTATTTAATAAGATACTTATATTAACTATTAATCTAGTCTTTATTAAGGATTTTTTCTACTAGCTATTCTCTATCGGCGTTATCGGAGTGTATTTTAATTTCTAGATTAGGTTCGGCGTTACTATATACGGGTTCAAGTAAAGAGATATAGAAAACTAGATATATACCTACTCGTTCTAGTAATTTAAGTTTAAAGAAAATAAGTAAAAGTTTTTTCTTAATTTAGTAGGGTTTAATTTTCTTATAGTCTAATTTATTGTTCGATTATATAGTTTTAATATTTTTTCTAAGAAGCTAGACTTTATCCCCCTTTTTTAGAAGTGGCGACGCCTAGCGCCGTCTATTATAGTATATAGCTATTCGGTATATAGTAAATTTAATATCTCGAGCTAGTTCTTAGTATAATTCGTATAGCTAATCTACCCTAAGTATAGCTTTTTAGACGAGTACTTCGTAGATCTAGAATTCTTCGAAGGTAGTAGGGTCGAAACCGTAGTTAGCGTAGAAGGGCGTAGTTTATATAGCTTTCGTTAATATATTATTATACGCGTATTAGGCTAGCGGTAGAAGTTCGACCTAGTTATTTTACCTATAGTTTAGATAGAATCTTAGGTACTACTCTAGCGTCTAGTTAGTTCGTTTCGTTTATTTATTAGTTTACGGATGTACCGTTATTAATATCTTATATTTAGTTCCTAGCTTATAAACTAAGGTTTACTAGAACTTAGCTCTAAATCGTAGGTTCTAGTCTGTAATTAGTTCCTTAGGTATTCTATAGTAGGTAAAAATATATCTAAGAAAGAGGTAGGCGTAGCCCTCTACTTTAATTTTCTTATTATAAGGAATAAAGTATGCCTATTTTATTAGATAGTCGACGATAACTAGAATAGCGTTATATTGTATTTTAGTTACGGGGTCTACTAAAATTAGTAGGTCGGTAATAAAGTCTATTATAACTAATTCCTAGGGTTTAGTTAGCGTTATAATAAGCTATAGCTATTTATATAGTATATATTATACTACTTTATTCTTTACGTATTCGTTATATTTCTAGATAACTTTTTCTACTATTTTTCTTATTTAGGAAAAATAGAAGTATCTTATAAGTCGTTCTAAGATTCTTATTATTCCCGGGTATTTATAAACTACGAATTTATAGTATTCCTTAGTTAGTCGTTTACGTAGAGGTATTAGTACATAGATTTTTCCGCGGAATAGTATATTGCCTCTATAGTCTTAGACTAGGTTAGGGTTATTATACTCGGGGGTATCTATTCGTTATAGTAGTTTCTAGAATAGCGGGTTATTATTATATTTTCTTTAGATAATTTATTTCTAAGTAGCGGTATTATCTTTTTCTTTATTTACTACTTCTTCTATAGTTTCTTCTAGTATAGGCGTGGGTTCTTCGTTTTATAGTTTCTCGTTGTCTTCGAGTTTCTATTTGGGTATTAGGGCTCTCGGGGGCTTATTATCGTCGATAGGGCTTTCTAGTCTTATAATAGATACTAGTATTTATTCTTTCTATAGTGCGTTAAGTTCTTTAATAATTTAGGGGCGGTTAGAGCCTAATATACTATTATTATTTTATCTAAGTACTACTAGCGATAATTCTGGCTTTTCTTCTATATAATCGGCTCTACGGCTAAGTATATTCGTCTTACTATTTTTATTTTCTTTACGGTAGTAGATCTTAAAGTAGAAAAGAGCGAGTTATTCTACTTATCGTACTTATCTTCTATTTAATATCTTAGTAGTTATAAAGTATTCTAGGTTCTTATAATTTAAATATATCGTAATTTCGTAGTTAGCTTTCTTAAGGTAGTATCGCTATTTCTTAAATACTATAATAATCGCGAGTAGTTCTTTATTATATATCTCGTAGTTAAGTTCTACAGGTAATATTTTAAGAAAGTAGTACGCGATAAAATATAATCTTTCCTTATTATTTAGCTAGCTAAGAGTAGCGCTAATAGCGTAGTTAAATATATTAGTTTTAAGATAAAGGGACTTATTAGAATTAAATATAATTAATATAGAGGCTTCTACGAAGGCCTTTTTAAGTTAGTTAAACGCTTTCTATTATAGTTCTTTTTAGGCGAATAAGGTATCTTTTCGAGTAAGTTAAATTAGCGGTTCGGCTATATAGAAGTATCGTTCGATAAACTGCTAATAAAAGTTAGTAAATTTTAAAAAGACTTATACTTCTTTAATATTTCTTAGTTTAGGCTATTTTAGAATATCTTCTATCTTTCTTAGATCTATAACTACTTTTCCTAGTTTAATAATAAAGCCTAGGAATTTAACCTTCTAGGTGTAGAAGGTGTATTTTTCTAGTTTAACTAAGAGGCTATATTTAAGTAGTTTCTAGAAGATCTTAGATACGTATTTCTTATATTCTTTTAGGGTTTCCGAGTAAATTAGAATGTCGTTAAGATAAGCTATATAGAATCTATCTAGGTATTTCTATAGAACGTGGTTAACGAGGGCTTAGAATATAGTAAAAGCGTTAGTAAGTCTAAAAAGTATTACTAAATATTTATATAGGCCATATTAGGTTTAGAACGTAGTTTTCTATTTATATTCTTCTTTAATTTAGATAAGGTAGTATCCGTCCCGTAGGTCTAGTTTAGTAAAGAACCGTACTTCTAAGAGATAATCCCTTAGTTTATTAATACGAAATAGGAAATAGCGGTTCTTAATAGTAATATTATATAAAGATTTATAATCTACGTAGAGGCGTAACTTACCTTCTAGTTTTAGTATGAAGAGAATAGGTAATTCTACTAAAGACTAGAAGGGTTAGATATATTTTTTCTTTAGTAATAGGTCTAGGTATTCTCTTATCGCTTATAATTCTTTTTCTAATATTAGGTATAATAGCCTAAATCGAGGTTTAGTATTTAGTTTTAGGTTAATTTTATAGTTCTATAGTTAGTGTTTTAGTAGCGCGTCTTTAATTTTTTCTTTAAAAATCTCCTTAAACCAATAGTATTTCTTAGAAATGCTATTAAAATACTATTCGTATATTCTAGTAGAGTTATCTTTCTCTATAAATATTAGATAGTCTAGTTCTTCTCGTCTAGTAGCGCTAATCTATTAAGTTCATTCTTTATTTATAGTAGTAGGGCGGTACTATATTATTCTAATTACTTACTTCTTCTTTTATATTCTTTCTAGCGTAGCTTTTAAGATTAGACTTACGTAGATAATAGATTCGGCTATAGTACGTAGTTTCTATTCTAGTTCTTTTTAATTTTATTCTCTAGACTTAAGGAGAATTCTTTTATTATTTTAGTTATATTATACTTTCTATTTCTTTTGCTAAGAGATGCCGAGAATAATATTATACTTAGAAATCTTAGTAACGTTTAGATAGATATGTTCTCTATAGTCTTTATATTTAAGAATTAGTTTTAGGATTTTAATAATTACCTTTCTATCTCTAAAGAAGCTAGGTAATCTATTAACTATTCTTAGCTAATAGAGTTAGTTCTTTTCTCGGGACTTTAGGTTAGCTTTTTCTATAAATTAGTTTAAGACGTAGTTTCCTTATAATACTTAGTTAATAAGAGTAAGCGCTCGGCGTTCGTTAATCTTTATTATAATAATCTAGTAGTTTCTATATTTTACTAAGTCCCCTTCGTTCTCTAGTAGATATTCTATAGTATTTTCGGTTAATACTACTATAGTTCTATAGAATAGAGGGCTCGCCTACTATAGTCCTAGTTTAGTAGATATTTCTAGTTTTTTAGGTAGTATCTACTAATATTCTTAGCTTCTTAGTAAGTTAGACAGGCTTCGATACTATAGATAGACTAGTAGAAAGTATTATAATCGAAAGTTCTAGATTATTCTTTAGTAGTTAAGATAGTTCTTTTATCGTTAGTTTACTAGTTACTAGTCTACTTATCTAGATAATTTCTACTAATATATCTATACTTTCTATAGTAGAAGTAAAGACTCTTTTTACGTTAATATTATTCTTCTTTCGGCGCTAGCCGGGGGGTTCTTCGTTAGTTAGTATCTAGGTCTATAGAGTCCCCTAGTAGTAGACTATTATAGGATTAGGCGATATTAGTAGCGTTTCTAGAAAATCTTTCCGTCTCCCGGAAGCAATTATATATACGTAAGTTAATCTAGATTATAGTACGTACTATTTTCTAGTACGTAATAGATAGCTTAGTACGGGCGAATTTATTTTTAATATAGTTCTTAAGTCCCTCGTAGTAGAGTATACGTAAGACCTCGTTATTCTATTTAAGGCGTAAGGCGTATAGTTAAAACTAGGTAGTATAGTTAACGGCTAATTTAGTTTATTTTAGACGGTAAATTTAATAGGCGGTATCTTAGTAGTAATCCTTATTATTAAACGTAGCACGTAGTACCTTAGTAAATTTTTTAAAACTATTAATAATTTCTTTAGTTTCTTCGTGTGGCTTAGCGCCGTCCTAGTTAATCTAGTATAGTTCGAACTATCTAGCGGTATTACCCCTTAGGTAGGAGCTAGCGAATAGTACCTTCTAGATATTATCTTAAAAGGAGGTTCGATATATATAGAAGTATATTTAAATTTATTATAGAAATTCGTCTAGTTACCTTCTAGCCCTATTAAATATATCCAGGGCCTTAATTTTTAGTTTAAAGGCTAGAGGTGCGACTAGGTCTATGGGTTTAAAATTTAAAGCGGGTCCTTACATAACTTTTTAGTTAGTTATTAGGGTCTATATTAGATAGATAGTCGCGGGAGTTAGGTTTTAGATTAGACGAGCTATTTATTCGAATTACTTTCGTTAGCCGAGTTCGAGGCGCTATATAGTAGCTTAAAGATTCTAGATAAGCCCGTATAGGGCTTACGTAGGGTCTTAAAGTTAAGGTTAGGGCGGGGGTTATTTCTTAGTTATAAATACGTCTTCCCCTTAGGAATTATACTAGGGTAAAAAATTCTTATTATTTATAGTTAGTATTCTTTACTAGGTAATTACCTCTAGTACCTATAGAGTAGTAGTTAAAGTATTACGCCGTTACTCTTCTAGGGGAGGTCGGGCGTATTATTAGGTAGCGTAGGCTTTCGGGGGGCCATAGCGGTAGATAGAGAAGAGTCGCACGTAATATTAAAATAAAAATTAATTAATAAGTTAACTATAAGGGTCCTATCTACTATAAATAAGTATAGCCTATATATATAGAGTATTTAGTTAGATTATAGTAGATTACTAGCTAGCTTACCGTAATCTAGTAAGTTAAGTAATTTATAGTTAGTATACTAGGTAATAGATCTATCTTTTATTCTTTAGAGCGTAATCTAGACTAAGAATTTCCTACTTCGAGGGGTTAGAATCTTTTCTAGAAAGTAGAGCTATTCTTTCTCCATCCCCTCTAGCTAGTATCGTAATACTTATTATATACTATATACTAGCTTTAGTATATAACGCTATTATAGGTAAATTCTACTATACTAAGAATTTATATTTAAGAATATAATTCTTTAAAGACTTTCTATTTATAATTAACTTATTTACTTATAATTAAATTCTTTTTAATTTCTTCTAAAAAATAGCTAGCCTTAAAGATACTAACTTTAATATTTTTAAAGAAAAGAGAATAATTATATAATAAATATAAAAAGCTAATAGAGTATACTTAAATATTTAAACTAAATTAATAGAAATAGGCTTATTAATTTCTAAAAACTATTTAATACTAATCGTTAATAGAAATATTTAGAGTACTAATTATTTAATAAGTAATATAGCTAAGCTAGAAGTAGCTATAGCTACTAGTAAGCTATAGTACTTATATAATATACTTATTAAAAGTATATTAGAAGCTAAGCTTCTAAAATATTTTAGTTATATTAGAGTTTTATAGTAATTATAAACTATTTTTAGTAGTAAATAACTAGCCATTCCTATATTAAATATAAATAAAATATATATAAAAAGTAAAATAAATAATAGTAAAAAACAACTTAATTTTTTTATAAGAAATTTATTTTCTAAACTTAAAAATTATACTTAGGACTTATATAATCTATAGATAAATATAATAAAGATATATTTTAGTATATACTAAATATATAAAAACTATTTTAGAAGAACTCTCTAAACTACTAAAAAATTATTTAAGTATAAAACTCTTTTCTAGCACGTCTAAAGATATTATTAGAATAAGTAGTATAACGGCTTAATTAATAGTAAATAGGATAAATTAGTATATCTAGTAGAGAGAGGCCGTACGGACTTTCCTTATATCTATTCTATCTACTAGAATAAAATAGGTATATAACTTACTTACCTACTAAGATAGGTATATAACGAGTATAAGATATAACTAAATCTAAAATACTACTAAATTAAATATTCTAATATACTCCCTTTACGTACTGCCTATTTGGGGAGTAGGTAATAAAAAGAAAATAAGAATAAAATAGATAACTAGGTAAGTATTAAACTTGTAGACTCGCTTAAAGTAGGCTAATTAATTTCTAAAATTAAAAAAAATAATAAAACGCATTTTCTACACTATAAGCAAGCGGTACTACTTGCTTATAGTATAGAGAATATATAAGTAATATAAGAATAATATATATAAGTACTAAAAGAGTTAGGAGAGACTTATATCTACTTAGATATAAGTCCTCTATTAGCTTAAGTAAGCTATAAGGGTTACACCTTATTTTATAAAATAATATAAATATATAACTACTAATTATGGAGTAGGGAAAGTCTAATAGCCGTAACGAAATAAGCGTACTTTTAGCGAGGTAGGGCTTTAGTAAGACCGTTTACTAATATTACTATTATAGGCGTCTATTAAAGATAAACGTTATCTACTTAGGCTTCCTAGCATAGCTAATAGTAGTAAATATTTATATAACGTAGCTTAGTATTAAGCTTTCTAATACTTTTCTATATAAGCCGAAGCGTTTGCGTATTATCGTACTATATTTTAATTTAGTAGCCTAGATCGAATTATACTTCTCTAAAAAGGCGTTTCTACTAGAAGTATTACTTAGCGGCTTTTAATAAGGTAAGAAGCTCGGCTTCGATAGTTAAAGTTATAATAGTAGGCTACTTAATAGTCTTTTAATTAATAGCTACTTTAAATATAGTAATAATCGAGCCTTAGTAGCTACGGCGCGTGTTTAGATTATTAGTAAATACTATATTACTACTAATAGTAAAGATATTATTTTCGTTCTTATAGTTGCCCTAAAAGAATAAGGTAAGCTTCTTAGTTTTTACTAAATAGCTAAGAAGCCTTTAGAAGAGCTTAAGATAGTAAAAAGACGGATTAGTAAGATAAAATAATAGTATAAAATAGGCGTACGTAATATCTACCCTTATACTAGTAGCCGTAAATTATACTAAGCTAATTTTACTTTAATAGAGGTAAATATCTTACGCGCTTATATACGTGTCTTAGTTCGCTTAAAGCACTTCATCTAAAGAAAGTAGTATTAAAGAAAAGTAATTTTTACTAATATTATAGTAAGTAATAAGGCTAGAGATATATAATTTCTAGAAAAGCTATAAGAGCCTCTACTCTTAGTTCTTTATAATACGTAAGGCTAGAAACTATTATACTTCTTCTAGAATTCTTATCTTATAGTATTTAAGTAGGTCTTCTTAGAAAGCGTTTATAAAAGGTTTATCTTACTTATAGTATACTATAATAACGTTATCTATAAAGAAGAAGACGAATAGGTAATCGTTTAAGTATAGATAAGAAATATTAGATACCTAAGTTAAACTAAGCTCTTCTAAGAATTTATAGAAGTACCGTTATTAGAGAGCTAGTAACTTCTTAAGGCTATAAAGCGCTTAAAGTAAATAAAGAATTTAGTCTTATTTAAGCTTTAGTTCTTCTAGAGATTAATAGTATATCTTTTTCTTAAGTAGAATATAAGGGAATGCGTTTATAACGTCGTACTAGCGCATTTCTAAGTTAAAAGCGTAGATTATAGTAATTAGGGCTCGGAAAATCTAAAAGACAAGGGTAGCTATATAAGTATTCTACTAAGTAGCCTAAAGATCTTCTCTTATATAGATACGTACCTTAACCTTAGTAAGCTAGCCGTGTTTATTAAACTTATACTTAAATATCTAGATAAGTAGTATTACGTTCTTATTAAGGCTTTTCGTTTTACTAAGTACCGCTATCTACTATATTTTCTTATTCTAAAGTTTCTAGAGTTCTGTTTAGATTACCTCTAGTAGGTAGGTTTTTATTAGGTAATTAAAGATATCCTTATAGAAACGAGGTTTAGGTAGTAGTTAATCTTAGTAAATATATAGTAGGCCTATAGGCGATGCTTACGCTTTTACTATAGTAGATTTCTAGAAAGATACGAGAAAAGACGTAAATAGTATTTAGTAACTAAATATATTATTATAAATTAATATAATATACGTATCTTTACGTAAGTTACGAGTTCTTAATCTATAGATAATTAGATTTAGATTAATATTCGCTATAATATTATATTCTCTTAGGATATAGTTTTCTCTAGTAGCGCCTAGATTAGATAGATTCTCGTATTAGACTAGTATAAGCTAGCCGAGTTCTTATAATTATTAATTCTATTAATCTTTACCCTCTAAGCCTTAAGAGGCTAAGCCTTAAGAGGCTTATTATTAGACTAGAGTAGATTAATTTAGTAATATATAATCTAAAGAATCTAGTATTTATTTATTATAAATTAAGCCTACTTATAGGCTACTTTTCGTATACTATTCGCGTGCTAGGTCTTTACTAGTTAATTTTAAAGAACTTAGTAGATAATTTAGTTATACTTCTTATACTTAGGCGCCTAGGTAGTTATCTTAAGTCTCTAGAGTTTCTTAAGTTAATTAAATTAGAGCCGGTAATAGCTTATTACTAAGGTTAAAGAAGACCTTAGATTTCTAATCTAAGAAAATAATCTTCTCCTTATAAAGCGTAATACGAGAAATAACTATCTCTTACTCTTAATTTTACTTTTATTACTATAGAGCGAGTATCTTTTCTAGATTCTCTAGAGAGAACTTACTAGATTCGTTAAAAATAATATCTCTTAAGCGTACTACTCGGTTCTTTAGAGGATACTAGATTTTATAGATATTAGTAGAGTTATATCTAACTAAATATCTAATAAGAATACGTTTATCTAGCTTATTACTACGTAGAATATTTTTTAGTAGTAAGTAGGCTTTATAGCTATAAACTTAAAGATAAGCTACTTTTAGCTTCTTACTATAGACACGCTTAAATGGCATTTTTTAATAGTAGCGCTTTATTAGAGTTTTATTATAGATATAGACTACTACCTTAATAATTTTAGGCTATAGATACTTAGGTAGATTAGTACTAACTTATAATAATCTTACTTTAATAATAATTAAGTGCCCTAAACGCTCTAATACGCCGTTTTACTAAGGAATATACGAAGCTAATACTTTATAGGTAACTCTCTACTACTTAAGCTACTACTTAAAGGCTTATATAAGCGATACTTCTCTATCTAATCTAAAAAAAGCTACTAATTTACTAAATCTTATCTTAATTATTTAGATAATATTAAGAAGGTGCTAGGTATACTTATTCTTAGTTACGTAAGTAACCGTAAAAGTAAATTTAGTAGAAGCGTATTTAAGATATGTAATCTATTAATAGCCGTTATTAGCTCGTGTTATATATATTAAGTTAAATAAGACTTAAAAGAATACTTCTTCTAATAATTTCTTTAGTTATATAAATCGAGAGATCTGCTGTTATACCTTAGTACGTACGTATATATTATAGTAATTAGGTAACTATTAATCGGTAATTATAGCTTCTTATATTATCTATAGTAAGGCTTAAATAGCTCTTTAGCCTATATATATAAAGATTTTATACTATTATATAGCTAGTAATAAGCGATTAGTAATATTTAATACTATAGCTAGTAGAGTATCTACTTCTTTATATTTTATAAAGAAGTAGTTTTAGGCGAAGATTAGATAGACTATAATAAAGTTCTTTAAGTAGAGGTATATACGTTTTATATCTAACTCGATTCCCTTTTCTCTTACCTTAGTAATAGAGACGAGGTTTACTATAAACGAAAGTATATAGGCTACGTCTATAAGCTTAATAGTATGTAGGTTCTTATAGTTAGTAATATATACTAGTACCTTACTAAATAACTTAATCTTAACCGTAGAGTTTTTTAATATAACGTAGTTATCTAGCCCTACATCCCTTGTTTTAGTATAGCGATTTTTTATATACTAATTATAGATATAGTGTGTTGTACTAGTATTAGTAATCTATAAGAGATTAAGCGTTATAGGCCTTAAAATATATTATATACTAAATAATAAGGTAACTATAGCTAGAAAGAATAATATTTTCTTATTTTCTTTATCTAGTTTTAGCTTTTATTTCTTTTAAGGAGCGTTGTCTTGCTTTTTCTAGCTTTAGCCGTAATTTTAGCTATTTTTAAATTGTTTAATAGAGCGTTTAACTCTTCTCTTAATCTATAGATTCTCAAGTGCCTTATTAACCTTATCTTAAACCTTTTAGTTTAGTATCTAATCTATTAGTCTAGCCTTTAGATTATAATATTTATATATATAGTAGAAGTAATTCTCGCTATATAAATAGAAGAATAGCTTTCTTTTCTATTTCTTATTTCTTAGTAAAGTAGTAAAGGCTACTTTAGTAGCCTTCGAATTCTTAGCCGTATTCTAGCGTAAGTAGTTTCGGTAATTAATAATTATTTTATAAAGCGATCTATTAAGCTTATTATACTATAGCTTAATCTTATAGGTTAAGACCTAATAGGTATTAAGAGGGGTAAGCGCCTTAAGAAAGATAATCTTATCTTAATTATCTATAACTTCTAGAAGTTTAAGCTTTTCTACCTTAAATAGAGTCTCTTTCTATTATAAAAGCTATTTATTAATGTTTTAACTACTTAGAGGCTTCTTAAGCTAGTAAAGCTTATTAATAATAAGTTCCTCTTACGTTTTCTTAGTTAGTTAGAGCCGCGCTTTAAGCGCTATAAGCTAAGAATAGGGGTATAAGTCGCCCCTAAGCTTCTTTAGAATTAGAAGTAGTAATAGGCTTACTAAGTCCTTAATAATTATTAATAGATTATTAATCTTCTTTTTAAGCTTCTTATACTTAAATAGATTTCTTTTACGAGCTCTAATCTATATTTTATAGCGCTTCTAGGCTCGTTATTAGTTTAGATTAGAGGCTAGTAGCTCTAGAATCTTAGCTAGCTTAATTAGTTAAGAGGGTTTTAATAGCTTTAATAGATTAATATAGTCGAATATCTCATATTTCTTAGCTCTTAATTAGATAATAAAGTACTATTTATTCTAATTATCGGCTGTCTTTAAGACAACGATAGGTTTAGAAGATATTATAGCGTAGTATTACGTTACGTCGCGTTATATACTAAAGAAGGCAGTAGGTATAAGGCTAATAAATAAGCTATTACGTAATAGTATTACTTCTAATACGGTAGTAAAGTGCTCTACTATAGGTAATAAAAAGGCGTATTATAGAAGGTAACTAAAGTTCTCCATTATAGAATACGTATAGTAAAAGAGTACTAAGAATAAACGTCTAGATACTACGAAACGCTCGAAATAGTATAATAAGGTACTAGAAAGGATAGCTTAGAATACGAAAGATACTAAAGATATACCCGGGCTTATAACTATTAGAATAAGTAGTATAACGGCTTAATTAATAGTAAATAAGATAAATTAGTATATCTAGTAGAGAAAGGCTATACGAGCTTTTTTTATATCTATTCTACCTACTAGGGTAAAATGGGTATATAACTTACTTACCTACTAAGATAGATATATAACGAGTATAAGATATAACTAAATCTAAAATACTACTAAATTAAATATTCTAATAAATATTTAATAAATTAGAAAAAACTAAAACTACTTTAGTAAAAATTTAAAATATTAGTATAGAATTATATTTATAACTCTATTATCTACTATCTTAATAATACTATTAGTTATTATACTATAATAATAAAAAAGAGCTAAAAGTTTATAAAATTCTATATATAAATAAAAATATATAAGAATAAATTTATATATAGAACTTATATATTAGTTCTTTCTTACTAGAATATAGATAGAAGAGAACTTAGTAGCTAAAATCTAATATATTAAATAAATACTAGAGATACTAAGACTCTATAAAAAAAGTAAAAATAGATAATAATTATAAAATATTAAGTATTCTTTTACTACTTCTAGTTTAGAATATACTAGGCCCTATAAAGATTTTAGAAATAGTAAAAAAACTAAAAATAATTATTAAATATTAATAAGTAAGCTTATATAAGCGTAGCTTATTAATATATTACCTTAGGTATTAATATACTATCTAAGATATATAACGAATATACCTCGAAGTTATAGTAGTAGTAAACTACGGTAGTAAACTATAGTAGTAAACTAAAATAGTAAAATTCGCTACTCTACTTTACTAACTAATAATTAAACGGGTATAGCCCCTACTAAAATTTCTTTTATATATTATAAAAGTTTAATTATTTCTAATTATTATAATATAAAAATTATATAAAATAGATAAGAATTAGGGCTAGAATCTTATTTCTTATAAATTACCCTCGTTGGATTTCTAATACGGTATATCTAGAAGAATCTAATTATATAAAAAATACCTATATATAAAAAACTCTAAATAGTACCGTAGCTTTACTCTTTAAGACGCGTAATACTAAGAAATAGAATATAAGCTAATAAAAGCTTTATTTTATCTTTTATTTTTTCTCTTATTTTTCTTTATTAAATCTTCTATCTACTTCTTTTTTAGAGAGTTATCTTCTTTCGACTACTTACTAGGCTCTATTATTTATATAATATAGCTTAGTAATCCTCTACCTAAGCCTTAGCGCTTTATAATAATTAATTAAGATCTAAAGTATTAGCTTTTTTAAAAAAATATAAATAATTTATATAGATCTAATACTCTAAATATAGGTAAAAAAATAAACTAAAAACTATACTAAGTAGATAAACTATAAAAATAAATAAAGTTTTAAAAAAATTTTTAATTACTTCTCTTTTTTTCTTATAGTTAGAACTTTAAATAAAAGATAGTATAATAGTAGTCTTTTTTACTAGACTTTAGAATTATCTAATAGAATTAAATAGCTATAGATTTATCTTAATAAATAAAAAAATAATAAAGAATTAAAATAATAATAGTAATTATATAATAAATTAGTATATAGTATATATTAGACTTATTATCTCTAATAAATTTATATTAGAACTTTAAGTTAACTATAAAAATTAAAGTACTAACTAATAAATATATTTATATACTATAAAAAAGCTATAATAATCTAGATCTATATATATAAAATCTTTAAAATTTAGATTTATAAGTCTTAGATCTATATTAATCTAAGATAGACCTTAATAGATTTTATATAATTTAATTACTAAGACCTATTTTTTAAAAACCTAACTTTTATTTTAATAAGTAAATAATATATTATTAAATTAATTATATATAATTAGCTTTTACTAAGTATTAAAATATTTAATTTAGTAGTATTTTAGATTTAGTTATATCTTATACTTATTATATACTTATTTTAGTAGATAAGTAAGTTATATACCCTTTTTACTTTAATAGATAAAATAAATATAAAAAAAATCTATATAGTCTTTCTCTACTAGATATACTACTTATTCTAATTAATTTTTTTATTATTAATTAAGCTATTATACTACTTATTCTAATAGTTATAAGTCTAGATATATCTTTAGTATTTTTTATATTTTAAGCTATTCTCTTTAGTATTTTATTATACTATTCTAAGTATTTTATAGTATTTAAATATTTATTCTTAGTATTTTTTTACTATATATATTTTATAATAAAAAACTTTAGTTATCTTCTATAATATATCTTTTTTATTATCTAAAGCGTAGTACTTTTCTACTATTTTAGAGTAATATTTTTAAGTAATAGCTTATTTATTAGTCTTATATCTATTATTTACTTTAGTAACCTATCTATGCCTTTTTTAGTATATAATATAATATAATATAATACTATACTATAATATCTTCTAAATCTATCGTTGTCTTAAAAATAGCTAATAATTAGAATAAATAGTACTTTATTATTTAATTATAAGCTAAGAAATATAAGATATTTAACTATATTAATCTATTAAAACTATTAAAGTTATTACGAACCCTAGAGAATAAGAGCTTTATAATCCTATAAACGAAAGGCCCGTACGGGAAAAGGCACTATAGAAGCTAGAAACCTATAGAAACGATAGAGCCGCATTACTAGTACGCCCGTACGGGAAAACCGGCCGTAAGAAAAGATAGCGCGTATAGGCCTAGATAAGATAGTAATAAAAGTTCGTACGAGAGCGACGCCCGCGCGATATAGTAAGACTATAAGAATATAAACTAGGTAAACTCTCGTAGAGAAAGAACGCCTATAAAAAAGAAGTTACGAATTTTAAAAACTAGCTTCGAGCTAAGAGAAACGGACGGGATAAAGTCGAATAACTTATATAGTCTAAGAAATAATAGTCTAGCGGTAGAATACTCTCGTAACTAATATAAAAGTTAGATTCTAAGAAACGAACTTTAGCGCCTAAGTTATATAGAATTTATAGGGCCTACCTAGATTAATCTAATCTAAGATTAATAATCTAATACTATTAATTTAGCTGCTTTAATCTAGCTATATTAATCTAGATTATTATAGCTTTTTTATAGTATATAGATATACTTCTTAGATAGTACTTTAATCTTTATAGTTAACTTAAGATTCTAATATAGACTTATTAGAGATAATAAGCCTAACGCGTACCGCGTACTAATCTATTACGTAATCGCTATTTATTATTCTAATTCTTTACTCTTCTTTTATTCTTTAAGGTAAATCTTACCGCTATCTAACCCTACTAGGTAACTCTAAAGCCTAGTAGAAGAGGCCGCCGTTATACTTTAACTACTATTCTTATAAGAGAAGGTAGTTCTAAGAAGAGAAATATCTAATAATAAGATAGTATTACCTAATACTTAATACTAACTAAGCAATATAATAAATAACGTAGATATAAATAATAACGGTCTTTTATAGCTAACTATAACCGACCTTTTTTAGGTTATCTAAGATATATAAGGCTAAATCGGCGAACTTCGCGAATAGCTTTAGAAGCGGTCTAACGAGAATATCTAGTTCTACTAGTAAATAGGCGAGCTTTATAACTAAGCCGTTCTAATAGCCTCTACTCTAGCGCTAGTATATATTTCGGTATCTATAGTAACTTAACCCCCTAACTAAAGTACGAAAACGGCTAAACTAGACCTATTCTACGATAATTAAAAGAAGCTTTAAATTTTTCTCTTATAACTTAATTTATATTTCTTCTTTAACTCTAGAGACTTCTCTATAAATAATAAAAAGATAATATTCGCTACTACCTATCTCCGCGATACTACGATATAGTAGTTCGAGCCCTACCTTAGAGACCGAATAAAGAAAGAACTAGAGGCATATAAAAAGAATATTAAAAAGATCTTTAGTAGCTATAAATACTTTATAACTTAGATTAAGTAGAGCTTCGAAAACCTCGATAAAGTTAATAAGGCCTAACGAGCCGTTATAAATATCTACTAAAAGACCTTAGTAGTAAACTATACTATAGAGTTTTAAAAGGCCGTCGCGTATCTAGATAATTAGTCCGACCGCGCCCTTATAGACTACTACTACCGAGGACTTAAAGAGAGGGTTAAAGATTAACTTATAATATAAGATAATTCTAAGACCCTAGACGAGCTTATTAAGCTAGCTATTAAATGCGATAACCGCCTTTTCGAGCGCTAATTAGAGAAGTATAAGGAAAACTATAGAGCTAATACCTTACATCCTATACGGCTACGCTATATATAAGAAGAAGGCGATACTATAGAATTAAACGCCGCTTAACGAAGCAATAAGAGTAACTAATATAAATAATAACCCTAGCGCCTATAGACGGAGTAAGAAGTAGAACGCTTTAATAAAGAACTCTATATCTATTATAGAGATAAATAAAACCCCTAGTACCGCTATCTATAACGAAATAAAACTAGTAAGACTACCGCTATCGCTACTTAGAAAGAGAAGAAATCTCGCTCTACGTCTACTCTAAGTAAAGAAGTTAACTATATAGCTATAAATTAGACTGCCTACTACGATAATAACTACGCAACCTACTAAAGCGATAAATAAGCTACCGAGTAGTACCCCTCTAAGCTATAATAGCTAAACCTAGCCACACGTAACGAGAAAGTACTAGAAATTAATAATCTAATTAATAACTTCTTCTACGACGACGAGCTAGTTAATAGCGATATAGATAAACTCTATAATAGTATACCTAAATCTAGTAAAGTAGGGAATATAGAGTAATAATAGAATTAAGCTATACTTAACCGAATTACAGAATATCTAAATAGATACGAAGATACGAGACGTATTAAACCTAGTCTCGCCCTAATAATTAACTAGATTTCCGGGTTAAGAATAGACCTACTACCTTAGTAATACTAAGTAAAGAACGGGAAGCTTAGCTCTTAATTTTATAAAGACGGTATATAGTACTTCTAGAAGAAATTATTCCTCGCCTTAGCTAACGAAGTAGTAATCTAGCTCGAAAGTAAGGCCCGAGAAGTATAGTAACGACGAGACCGCGCGTATTTACGAAATATAGCGCTAACCCTTAGTATATACGAAATAGTAATAAGGGTACGGAATACCCTATAATAGATTTTAAGAGAGAAATACGCTATACCTATCTTTAAGTACTAGGTCTATAATAACCGGATTTACTAGCGGCGCCATATTAGGCACGGATACTAGATATAGTAGAAGAAATTACTAATCCCGGCTAAGAACTAGAACTTCTACTTCTACGAGAAAATAGTAAGCTAATACTTATTAAAAAACTAAACGGCCTCCCTAGTTAGAAATTCTAGAAGTAGCTAGTAGATAGGTTTCTTAACTAGGTTTTATATATACTAAACGGTATACGTACCTTAGAAAAAGTTCTTAGAATATTAGTAACTATTACGAACCCTAGGATATAAGAGCTTTATAACCCTACGGGCGGAAAGCCCGTACGGGAAAAGGCACTGTAGGGGCTAGAAACCTATAAGAATAGTAGAGTCGTACTACTAGTACGCCCGCGTAGGAAAACCGGCCTTAAGGAAAGACGGCGCGTACGGACTAGAATAAGGCAGTAATAGAAGCCCGTACGAAAGCGACGCCCGCGTAGTATAGCGACTACCCGGAAGAATAGTAGAACCAAGTTCCCGTAGGGGAAAGATATCTATAGAAAAAAGATATAGATCTAGAAAACTAACTCCGGATATAAAGAACGAATAAAGAGAATATTAAATATATCGTCCGCTTATTAGAGTAGAAGTCGGGTTTTAGAAAATAGGCCTTAGCGCCTAAGTTACGTAGGACCTACTAGGCCTACTAAATAATAAAGAATTACGACTATCCTCTACGATACTTAGATAACTAAGAATACTAACTATCTACTACTATCTATAGATTACTATATATTTTCTATAGTATATAGATATACTTCTTAGATAGTACTTTAATTCTTATAGTTAACTTAAGATTCTAATATAGACTTATTAGAGATAATAAGCCTAACGCGTACCGCGTACTAACCTATTACGTAACCGCTATTTACTATTCTAATTCTTTACCCTTCTCTTATTCTTTAAGATAAACCTTACCGCTACCTAACCCTACTAGGTAACTCTAAAGCCTAGTAGAAGAGGCCGCCGTTATACTTTAACTACTATTCTTATAAGGAAAGGCAGTTTCGAGAAGAGAAATACTTAATAATAAGATAGTATTACTCGATACTTAACGCTAACTAAGCAATATAATAAATGACGTGGATATAAATAATAACGGTCCCCTATAGCTAACTATAACCGACCTTTTTTAGGTTATCTAAGATATATAAGGCTAAATCGGCGAACTTCGCGAATAGCTTTAGAAGCGGTCTAACGAGAATATCTAGCTCTACTAGTAAATAGGCGAGCTTCGTAACTAAGCCGCTCTAATAGTCTCTACTCCGGCGCTAGTATATATTTCGGTATCTATAGCAACTTAACCCCCTAACCGAAGCACGAAAACGGCTAAACTAGACCTATTTTACGATAACTAAAAAAAGCTCTAAATCTTTCTCTTATAACTTAATCTATACTTCTTTTTTAACTCTAGAGACTTCCCTATAGATAATAAAAAGATAATATTTACTACTACCTACCTCCGCGATACTACGGTATAGTGGTTCGAGCCCTACCTTAGAGACTAAATAGAGAGAGAACTAGAGGCACGTAAAAAAAATACTAAAAAGGTCTTTAGTAGCTATAAATACTTCGTAACTTAGATTAAGTAGAGCTTCGGAGACCTTAACGAAGTTAATAAGACCTAACGAGCCGTTATAAATATCTACTAAAAGACCTTAGTAGTAGACTATACTATAGAGTTCTAAAAGGCCGCCGCGTACCTAGACGATTAGTCCGACCGCGCGCTTATAGACTACTACTACCGAGGACTTAAAGAGAGGGTTAAAGATTAACTTATAATATAAGACGATTCTAAGACCCTAAACGAGCTTATTAAGCTAGCTATTAAATACGATAACCGCCTCTTCGAGCGCTAATTAGAGAAGTATAAGAAAAACTATAAAGCTAATATCTTACATTCTATACGGCCACGCTATACGCAAGAAGAAGGCGATACTATAGAACTAGACGCCGCTTAACGAAGCGATAAGAGTAACTAGCGTAAACGACGACCCTAGCGCCTATAGACGGAGTAAGAAGTAGAACGCTTTAATAAAGAGCTCTATATCTATTACGGAGATAAATAGAACCCCTAGTACCGCTACCTATAACGAAATAAAACCGATAAGACTGCCGCCGTTACTACTTAGAAAGAGAAGAAACCTCGCTCCGCGTCTACTCTAAGTAAAGAAGTTAACTATACGGCTATAAGTTAGACCGCCTACTACGATAATAACTACGTAACTTACTAAAGAGATAAATAAGCTACCGGGTAGTACCCCTTTAAGCTACGATAGCTAAACCTAGCCACGCGCAACGAGGAAGTACTAGAAATCGACGATCTAATTAATAACTTTTTCTACGACGACGAGCTAGTTAATAGCGATATAGGCGAACTCTATAATAGCACACCCAAATCTAGTAAAGTAGGGAATATAGAGTAATAGTAGGATTAAGCTATACTTAACCGAATTACGAAATATCTAAATAGATATAGAGATACGAGGCGTGTTAAACCTAGCCTCGTTCTAATAATTAACTAGACTTCTAGATTAAGAATAGACCTACTACCTTAGTAATACTAGGTAAAGAACGGAAAGCTTAGCTCTCGATTCTACGAAGACGGTATATAGTATTTCTAGAAGAAATTACCCCTCGCCTCGGCCGACGAAGTAGTAACCTAGCTCGAAAGTAAGGCCCGGGAAGTATAGTAATAACAAGACCGTGCATACTTACGGAATATAGCGCTAATCCTCGGCATATACGGAATAGTAATAAGGGTACGGGATACCCTACGATAGATTCTAAGAGAGAAATACGCTATACTTATCTTTAAGTATTAGGTTTATAACGACCGGATCTACTAGTGGCGCCGTATTAGGCGCGGATACTAGATATAGTAAAAGAAATTACTAATTCCGGCCGAGGACTAGGACTTCTACTTCTACGAGGAAATAGCAAGCCGATACTTATTAAAAAACTAAACGGCCTTTCTAGTTAGGGACCCTAGGAGTGGCCGTTAGATAGGTTCCTTAACTAGGTTTTACGTATACTAAACGGTATACGCACCTTAGAAAAAGTTCTTAGGATACTAATAACTATCTACAAATAAATCGTAATAGCTATACTCGATAGCGAAGTAGAAGGTAATTTTATTAGCTATATCTTCGCTACCTAAAATAATATTCGACTTACGAGGAAAGACCACCCCTACTCGTTAAAAATAGTAGACGGGTTAGCGGCCTTATATAATAAAGAATAGATTCGGGTCGAGATAGAACCCGTAAAGCTTACTATTAGGAAATATATAGAGAAGATTACGCTCGACGTAACCTCTATACTAGAATACGATATTATTCTAGGAATTTCGTGGTTTAAAACCCACGAACCGTATATCTGATAGAAGAAAAGAATAGTTACCTTTCTAAATGAGAAATATACTAGATACCTAGCTACTACTAAAAGAATACCGACGGTTAAGAAAGACTCTATAGATATCTAGAAAATCTTAATAAGCGCACTAAATCGTATAAGAAACTAAGAAGAGAAGGTATATACTATCCTCGTTAAAATAAGCCTAGAATACGAGTAGAAAATCCTAGCTCGTATAATACGGGGCCTTCGCTAGGAGGATAATAACGTCCTAAAGCTAGTTAAAGAAGACTACCCCTAGAAGATTTATAAAAAATACGACCTATTCGCTTACGGATAGATGGATATCGTTAAATAAGGTATTTCGATAGTTAAGGGTAACGTAGATCTTAGCGAAATTATAAGGCCTACTATAGATAAATTAGCACTAATACCGGAACTAGAAATCGTTTTATAAGAATTCTAGGACCTCTAATAACTATTTTAGGAAAGAGGTAAAGAATAATTACTAGAATATAAACTATAAAACTACGAGATACCCCTAATACCCGGAACGTAACCCGCGTTTAAGCCTATATACTCGCTTTTAGAGAAAGAGGCAGAGGCCTTAAGAAAGTATATTAAAAAGAACCTAGAACGAGAATATATACGCCCGTTATTATTACCAGCTAGTTATCCTATTCTATTTATCTTAAAGAAAAATGGTAAACTACGCCTCTATATTAACTATAGATAACTAAACGATATTATCATTAAAAACTAATATTCTTTACCTCGTATCGACGAGCTATAAGATAAACTCCGTAACGCTAAGTATTTTACTAAGCTAGACCTTAGAGAAGGCTACTACCTAGTCCGTATTAAGAAAGGTAAGGAGTAGAAAACGGCGTTTCGAATAAGATTTAGATACTACGAGTATACGGTAATACTCTTCGGGCTTACTAACGTATTAGCTATCTTCTAGAGCTTAGTTAATAATATACTACGTTCGTATTTAGATATATTCGCTTTGGCTTACCTAGATAATATTCTAATATACTCGGAAACGCTCGAAGAATATACCGAGTATATAAGAAAAGTCCTATAGATACTAGATAAACGAAACCTCTAAGTAGCCCCGGAAAAAAGCGAATAGTATACGTAGAAGATAGAATACCTCGGGTTTATTATTATTTCTAGATATATTAGTATAGACGATAAAAAACTAGACGCTATAAGAGACTAGCCTACGCTAAAGACCGTTAAAGAAGTATAATTCTTTCTAGAATTTACTAACTTTTACCGGAAGTTTATTCTAAACTACGCGAAGGTGTCTATACCTCTTATAGACCTAATAAAGAAGAAACACGGGTTCGTATAGAAAAAAAGATAATAAATAGCCTTCGACTTACTAAAGCGTATATTTACGGAAGCCCCGGTTTTAGGTATCTATAACCCTAATCTATCTATTACGGTTAAAACCGACGTCTTTAACTACGCTATTAGAGTAGTCCTTAGCTAGTTAAACGAGTAAGATAGACTATACCCTATCGCCTTCTATTTAAGAAAAATATTAGGTTCCGAAAAGAACTATAACATCTACGATAAGAAACTCCTAGCTATCGTTACGGCCTTTAAAGAATAGAGATACTATCTTAAAGGGGCTAAATACTAAATTATAATATACTACGACTATAAGAACCTATCGCACTTTACTACTACTAAGGAACTAAATCGACGATAGGTTAAATAGGCCGAAGAACTAGTATTATACGATATAAAGATTATCTATAGAAAGGAATCTAAGAACGCTCGTATAGACGCGCTAAGCCGACGAGCTAACTATATCGAAGAAAAGCTAGGTCTATAACCTACGATACTTAATACGTAGGAGAACGGGTCTTTTATACCCGCTAGCCGTAGCCGCTAGATTACCGCTATTTATAGTATCGAATAAATATAGCTTAAGAAAGGACTAAACGACTCGCTTATTCTAGTTAAACTACTCGCCCTAGCGATACGCCTCGAAGGTAACGAATAAAAGCGCAAGATCTAAGAGGCCTACGTAAATAACGTAACAGCTTAAGAAATCGGAGAACTCGAAAACAACCCCTAAGTAACTAAAAACGCGAATAGTATAATTTTATTTCTAAGACTAGTCTACGTTCCGGTTAAACTACGGGAAGAACTTATAAAAGATATATACGAAGCTCTAGTATATAGTTATTAAGAAATAGATAAGATAATAGAGCGAATTACGAGAAGCTACTACTTTTTAGGGCTTAGAAGAACTATATAAAGAATAGTCTTATAATACGACCTCTATATTAGAAGTAAGGCCGCGAGATACGTACTCTACGAATCGCTTTAGCTACTATCGGTACCGAAGCGCCCTTAGCAATCTATCTCGCTAGACTTTATTACGGACCTACTTAAGTTACGAGAACCGCTTACTAAGGTTAAGTATAACTTAATTCTAGTTATTGTTAATAGAATAATAAAGTATATATACTACCTACTATACCTTAAATCGGTAAATGCGGAAAAACTCGCCTATATATTCCTAAGAATAATTTTCGGTAACTACGGGTTACTAGAAGAGCTCGTATTAGATAAGAATTAACTATTTATATTTTAATTCTAGTAAAGTCTTACTTAATAACTAGAAGCTAAGTATAAGCTCTTAACTATAGTATACCCTTAAATAGACGGATAAATAGAATAGACGAACTAGATACTAGAATAATATCTACGCTACTATCTTAACTACGCGTAAGATAACTAGGTCGAGCTACTACCGCTTATATAATTCGCGTATAATAGCTTAAAGGCGTCCGCTATATAAGAATCCCCATTCTACGCTAACTATGGGTACGAACTAACGGCCTATAGATATTCGATATTAAGCGAGTTATTAGCCTAAAAAGAAATTCTTAAAGTAGACTAACTAAAGGCACTCTACGTATAACTATATCTAGACCTCGAATTCGTAACCCTATAAATAGGTAAATATTATAATAAACAGTACTAGGAGGCACTAAAGCTTAAGAGAGAAAATAAAGTTTACCTCCTTAGTAAAAATTTTAAACGAAAAAAGAACGACCGACTAAGTAAAAAATTAGACTTTAAAAAAGTTAGTCCCTTTAAAATCGAAGAATAAATTAAATAGGTTAATTTCCGCCTTAAATTACTAGATACTATACGGATATACCTAGTATTTTACGTTATTCTACTCGAACTAGCACCTTAAGACGCTACGCTACTACGCTAAATAGAGAAAATTATACCGGAGAATCTAGACGCTGACGAAAATAAAGACTAGGACGTAGAATAAGTTCTAGATAGCGGCTATATTAATAGTTAGTTTAGATACCTCCTTAAATAGAAGGGGAACTAGGATAATACCTAGAAACTACTAAAACTCTACGACTACTAAAAACTTATTAATAAGTTCTATCGCTAAAACCTAGATCGACTAATACCGCCGACTCGTCGTATACGAAGAATCTAAAATTAAAGTTAGAAAACGGAGATAACCGCGCCTAATTAACTAGACCGAAACCCTCGGGAGGCGTAGAACCCGAACTAACGCTAGAAGACCTAATAGACTAGAACGACCCTATAGCGTTATTAGCTAAGGTATTACTACGTAAACGCTTTAGCGACCGTTCCTTCTTAGTATTTTTAGGGTTAACGGGCTTTCTAGCCTCGCGAGCCGACTTAAGACGGTCTAACTTCTCTAACTTTTCTACGGTTATAGCCTTCTTCGAGAGTATTAAATAGATACGACGCTCTAAGAGATTCTTCTATTTCTCTAAACGAGATAAACGAGCTATTACGGCTTATATAGCCTTACGAGCCTCCTCCCGGTCCGTACGTACTTTAGCGCGCGCCCGATCGAGACGGTTAACTAGAGTTAAATATTAGTAATAGTAGAAAATAATAAAAATAGAATATATAGTTCGTAGTATTAAGACCCCTACCGTCGTAAGTAGTTCGACTACGACGAGTATACTCTTTATAATAGAAAGAACTCTTAATATCTATTTAATACTCTACGGGCTCGCCCTTAGAAGCTAGAAGTAAATAAGAAGAATAAGAAACGAATATCTCGTAGTCTTCGCGACCGATACGCTTACCTAAAAGAATCTATTTAGTACGCTTACGTTTCGAAGGCATCGTAAAAATTTATTAGAGAAAAGAAAGAAAGAACGAGGAAAACCTAAGATATAAATAAATAAATAAATCTTCGGGCCGAAGATTCTTAAGAGGGGGGATAGTATTACGAATCCTAGAATATAAGGGCTTTATAACCCCACGGGCGAAAAGCCCGTACGGGAAAAGATACCGCAGGAGCTAGAAACCTATAAAAACAATAGAGCCGCACTACTAGTACGCCCGCGTGGGAAAACCGGCCTTAAGAGAAAACGGCGCGTATAAACCAAGGTAAGGTAGTAATAAAAGCCCGTACAGAAGTAACGCCCGCGTAGTATAGTAACTACCCAGAAGAATAGTAGGACTAAGTTCCCGTAGAAAAAAGACACCTATAGGAAAAAAGTATAGATCTAGGAAACTAACTCCGAATATAAAGAACGAATAAAGAGAATATCAAATATATCGTCCGCTTATTAGAGTAGAAGTCGAGTTTCGGAAAATAGGCCTTAGCGCCTAAGTTATATAAAACCTACCGGGCCTACTAGATAATAAAGAATTACGACTATCCTCTACGATACTTAGATAACTAAGAATGCCAACTATCTACTACTATCTATAGATTACTATATATTTTTTATAGTATATAGATATACTTCTTAGATAGTACTTTAACCCTCGTAGTTAACTTAAGATTCTAATATAGACTTATTAGAGATAATAAGCCTAACGCGTACCGCGTACTAATCTATTACGTAACCGCTATCTACTATTCTAATTCTTTACTCTTCTCTTATTCTTTAAGGTAAACCTTACTGCTATCTAACCCTACTAGGTAACTCTAAAGTCTAGTAGAAAAGGTCGCCGTTATAGTAACTATCTATAAACGAACCGTAATAGCTATACTTAATAACGAAGTAGAGAGTAATTTTATTAGCTATATCTTCGCTATCTAAAATAATATTCGACTTATAAGAAAAGACTATCCCTACTTACTAAAAATAGTAGATAGGTTAGCCGCCTTATACGATAAAGGATAAATTCGGATCGAAATAAAACCCGTAAAGCTTACTATCGGGAAATATATAGAGAAGATTACGCTCGACGTAATCTCTATACTAAAATACGATATTATTCTAGAAATCCCGTGGTTTAAAACTTACGAACCGTATATTTAATAAAAGAAAAGAATAGTTACCTTCCCGAATAAGAAATATACTAGATACTTAATAACCGCTAAAAGAATATAGACGGTTAAGAAAGACTCTATAAATATCTAGAAAATCTTAATAAGCGTACTAAATTATATAAGAAGTCGAGGAGAGAAGATATATACTATTCTCGTTAAAATAAATCTAAAATACGAGTAGAAAATCCTAGCTCGTATAATACGGGGCCTTCGCTAGGAGAATAATAACGTTCTAAAGCTAGTCGAAGAAGACTACCCCTAGAGAATTCGTAGAAAATACGATTTATTCGCTTAGAAATAGATAGATATCGTCTAACGAGGTATTTTAGTAGTTAAGGGTAACGTAGATCTTAGTAAAATTATAAGGCCTACTATAGATAAATTAGTACTAATACTAGAACTAGAAACCGTTCTATAAGAATTCTAAAATCTCTAACGACTATTCTAGAAAAGAGGTAAAGAATAATTACTAGAATATAAACTATAGAACTATAAGATACCCCTAATATTTAAAACGTAACCCGCGTTTAAGCCTATATACTCGCTTTTAAAGAAAGAGGTAGAGGCCTTAAGAAAGTATATTAAAAAGAATCTAGAACGAGAATATATACGCCTATTATTATTATTAGCTAGTTATTCTATTCTATTTATTCCGAAGAAAAATAGTAAACTACGCCTCTATATTAACTATAGATAACTAAATAATATTACTATTAAAAACCGGTATCTTCTTTCTTATATCGACGAGCTGTAAGATAAACTCCGTAACGCTAAGTATTTTACTAAGCTAGATTTTAGAGAAGGCTACTACCTAGTTCGTATTAAAAAAGATAAAGAGTAGAAAACGGCGTTCTAAATAAGATTTAAATACTACGAGTATACGGTAATATTTTTCGGGCTTACTAACGTATTAGCGACCTTCTAAAGCTTAGTTAACGATATACTACGTTCGTATTTAGATATATTCGCTTTAGCTTACCTAGATAATATTCTAATATACTCGAAAACGCTCGAAGAATATACCGAGTATATTAGAAAAGTCCTATAGGTACTAAATAAATAAAACCTCTAAGTAGCCCTAGAAAAGAGCGAGTAGTATACGTAGAAGACGAAATACCTCGGGTTTATTATTACCCCCGGATATATTAGTATAGACGATAAAAAACTAAACGCTATAAAAGACTAGCCTACGCTAAAAACTATTAAAGAAGTATAATTCTTTCTTAGATTTACTAACTTCTATTAAAAGTTTATTCTAAACTACGTAAAGATATTTATACCTCTTATAAACCTAATAAAGAAGAAATACGGGTTCGTATAGAAAAAAAGGTAATAAATAGCCTTTAACTTACTAAAGCGTATATTTATAAAAGCCCTAGTTTTAGATATCTATAACCTTAATCTATCTATTACGGTCGAAACCGACGCCTCTAACTACACTATTAGAGTAGTTCTTAGCTAGCTAAACGAGTAGAATAGACTATATTCTATTATCTTCTATTCGAGAAAAATAATAGGCCTAGAGAAGAACTATAATATTTATAATAAGAAGCTTCTAGCTATTATTACGGCCTTTAAAGAATAGAGATACTACCTTAAAGAAGCTAAATACTAAATAATAGTATACTACGACTATAAGAACCTATTGTACTTTACTACTACTAAGAAACTAAACCGACGATAAATTAGATAGGCCGAAGAACTAGTATTATATAATATAAAGATTATTTATAGAAAGAAATCTAAGAACGCTCGCGTAGACGCGCTAAGCCGATAAGCTAACTATATTAAAGAAAAGCTAGATCTATAACCTATAATACTTAATACGTAGAAGAACGGGTTTTTTATACCTACTAGCCGTAGCTACTAGATTACCGCTATTTATAGTATCGGATAAATATAGCTTAAGAAAGAACTAGACGACTCGCTTATTCTAGTTAAACTACTCGCCCTAGCGATACGCCTCGAAGGTAACGAATAGGAGTGTAAGATCTAAAAGGCCTACGTAGATAATATAACGGCTTAAGAAATTAGAGAACTTAAAAATAACTTCTAAGTAACTAAAAACGTAGATAGTATAATTCTATTTCTAGGACTAGTCTACGTCCCGGTTAAACTACGGGAAGAACTCATAAAAGATATATACGAAGCCCTAGTATATAGTTATTAAAGAATAGATAAAATAATAAAGCGAATTATAAGAAGCTACTACTTTCTAGAACTCTAAAGAACTGTATAAAGAATAGTCTTATAATACGATCTCTATATTAAAAGTAAGGCCGCGAGATATGTATTCTACGAATCGCTTTAGCTACTATTAGTATTAAAGCGCTCTTAGTAATCTATCTTACTAGACTTTATTACGAATCTATCTAAGTTAAGAGAACCGCTTACTAAGGTTAAGTATAACTTAATTCTAGTTATCGTTAATAGAATAATAAAGTACGTATACTATCTACTATACCTTAAATCGGTAAATACGGAAGAACTCGCCTATATATTTCTAAGAATAATTTTTAGTAACTACGGGTTACTAGAGGAGCTCGTATTAAATAAAAATTAACTATTTATATTCTAATTCTAGTAAAGTCTTACTCGATAGCTTAGAGCTAAGTATAAGCTCTTAACTATAATATATCCTTAGATAGACGGATAAATAAAATAGACGAATTAGACGCTAGAATAATATCTACGCTACTACCTTAACTATATATAAGATAACTAGGTTAAGCTACTACCGCTCGTATAATTCGCGTATAATAGCTTAAAGGCGTTCGCTATATAAAAATTTCTATTCTACGCTAACTACGGGTATAAGCCGATAGCCTATAGATATCTAATACTAAGCGAGTTATTAGTCTAAAAAGAAATCTTTAAAGTAAACTAGCTAAAGATACTTTACGTATAACTATACCTAGATCTTAAATTCGTAGTTCTATAAATAGATAAATACTATAATAGATAGTACTAGAAGGCACTAAAGCTTAAAAAAGAAAATAAAGTTTATCTCCTTAGTAAAAATTTTAAACGAAAAAAGAATAACCGACTAAGTAAAAAATTAGACTTTAAAAAAGTTAATTCCTTCGAAATTAAAGAATAAATTAGAAAGGTTAATTTTCGCCTTAGATTACTAGATACTATACGAATATACCTAGTATTTTATATCGCTCTACTTAAACTAGTACCTTAAGATGCTATGCTACTACGCTAAACAAAAAAAATTATACCGGAAAATCTAAACGCCGACGAAAATAAAGACTAGAACGTAGAATAAGTCCTAAATAGCGGCTATATTAACGGTTAGTTTAGATATCTTCTTAAATAAAAGGGGGACTAGAATAATATCTAGAAACTACTAAAGCTTTACGACTATTAAGAACTTATTAATAAGTTCTATTATTAAAATCTAGATCGGCTAATACCGCCGTCTCGTTATATACGAGGAATCTAAAATTAAAATTAGAAAACGGAGATAACCGCGCCTAATTAACTAGACCGAAACCCTTAGGAGGCGTAGAACTAGAACTAGCTCTAAAAGACCTAATAAACTAGAACGAATCTATAGCAGTATTAGCTAAGGCCTCGCTATATAAACGCTTTAACGATCATTTCTTCTTAGTATTTTTAGAGTTAGAGATATTTCTAATCTTTAACGCTTTTAACTTTCTAAGTACATCGATCGCGTCCGACTTACGCTATAATATTAGGGTAGTACGACGCTTAAGTAACTTCTACTACTTTTTAGTACGAGAAAGACCGAAGGCCGCCTTTTAAAGCTAATTCTTAAAAGTAGTACGTTTCGAGCGCGCCTTATCTAAGATACGACGAAGACGCTTAACTAGAGAAAAAATTAGTAGACTAGCGAGACTACTAAAAAAAAACTAATAATTAAAGTTCTTAAGGCCGCTAGTATTATAATTAGTACGCTTAGTACGATAATATTCGCTATAACAAGAAAAATCTAAGGCTATTTAATATACTATCTTAGACTCCTCCGCCCTTCGCTAGGCGTTTAGAAGTAAATACTACGAATAAAAAATAGATATCGCGATATCTAGTAAATTAATCTTCGTATCTAGAGACTTACGCTTAGTTTTTTATAAATCGCACTTTTGTTTTAGAGGTATAGTGGGAGGCTTATAGTAAAAAAAAAAATAAGAAAATAAAAAAAGCTTAAGATATAGATAGACGAATAAATCTTCGGGCTAAAAATTCTTAAGAGGGGAAATAGTATTATAAATCCTAGAGAATAAGGGCTTTATAACCCTATAAACGAAAGGCCCGTACGGAAAAAGGTACTATAGGGGCTAAAAACCTATAAAAATAATAAAGCTATACTACTAGTATGCCCGTACGGGAAAACTAGCCGTAAAAAAAGACGGCGCGTATAAGCCTAGATAAGATAGTAATAAAAGCCCGTATAAAAGCGACGCCCGCGCGATATAGTAAGACTACGAGAATATAGACTAGATAAACTTTTATAGAAGAAGAACGCCTATAAGAAAAAAGTTATAAATTTTAAAAATTAACTTTAAGCTAAGAGAAATAGACGGAATAAAGTTAGATAACTTATACGGTCTAAGAGACGATAGTCTAGCAGTAGAATACTCTTATAACTAATATAAAAGTCGAATTCTAGAAAATAGACTTTAGCGCCTAAGTTACGTAAGATCTATAGGGCCCACCTAGATTAACCTAATCTAAGATTAATAATCTAATACTATTAATCTAGCTACTTTAATCTAGCTATATCGATCTAGATTATTATAGCTTTTCTATAGTATATAGATATACTTCTTAGATAGTACTTTAATCTTTATAGTTAACTTAAGATTCTAATATAGACTTATTAGAGATAATAAGCCTAACGCGTACCGCGTACTAATCTATTACGTAATTACTATCTATTATTTTAATTCTTTATTCTTCTCTTATTCTTTAAGGTAAATCTTACCGCTATCTAATTCTACTAGGTAACTCTAAAGCCTAGTAAAAAAGGCTACCGTTATAAAAGTCTTTTTAATTAAGTAAGCTAGTTAAGATTCTAGAGCTACTAGCCTCTAATCTAAACTAATAAAAAGCTTAGAAGTGCTATAAAATATAAATTAAAGCTTATAAAAGAAACCTAGCTAAGTATAAAAAACTAAAAAAAAAATTAATAATTTTTAATAATTATTAAGAACTTAATAAGCCTATTACTACTTTTAATTTTAAATAAGCTTAGAAGTAATTTATACTTTTATTCTTAGCTTATAGTACTTAAGGCGCGGCTTTAACTAATAAAAAAGATATAGAAAAAACTTATTATTAATAAGCTTTACTAGCTTAAGAAGCCTCTAAATAGTTAAAATATTAATAAATAGCTTTTATAATAGAAAGAGACTTTATTTAAAATAAAAAAGCTTAAACTTCTAAAAATTATAGATAATTAAAATAAAATTATTTTTTTTAAGATACTTACTTTTTTTAATATCTACTAGACTTTTAACTATAAGATTAAGCTTTAGAATAATAAGCTTATTAAGTTACTTTATAATCTAATTATTAACTACTAAAACTACTTATACTAAAATATAACTAAAAATTTAAAAGCTATAAAAATAGTCTTTACCGCTTTACTAAGAAATAAAAAGTAGAAAAAAAAGCTATCTATCTACTTATATAGTAAGAATTACTTCTATAATAAATATAGATACTATAATTTAGAGGCTAGACTAATAGATTAAATACTAAACTAAGAGATTTAAGATAAAATTAATAAGATACTTAAGAATTTATAGATTAAAAGAGTTAAATACTTTATTAAATAATTTAAAATTAGCTAAAATTACGGCTAAAGCTAGAAAAAGTAGAATAATACTTCTTAAAAGAAATAAAAGCTAAAACTAGATAAAATAGAAAAAAAAATATTATTTTTTCTAGTAGTAGTTATTTTATTATTTAGTATATAACGTATTTTAAGGTCTATAACTCTTAATCTTTTATAGATCGCCGATACTAATATAATATACTATATTTATAATTAGTATATAAAGAGTCGTTATACTAAAATAAGAGATATAGAACTAGATAACTATATTATATTAAAAAACTCTATAGTTAAGATCGAGTTATTTAGTAAGATACTAGTATATACTATTAACTATAAGAATCTATATACTATTAAGCTTATAAATATAGCCTATATACTCTTATTTATAATAAATCTCGTCTCTATTATTAAAGTAAGAGAAAAGAAAATTAAGTTAGATATAAAATATATATATCTCTATTTAGAGAACTTTATTATAGTTTATTTAATTTTTACTTAAAACTACTTCTTTATAAAATATAAGAAAGTAGATAATCTACTAGCTATAGTATTAAACGTTACTAATCGCTCGTTACTAGCTATATAATAGTATAAAATCTTTATATATATAGATAAAAGAGCTATTTAAGCCTTACTATAAGCGATATAAGAAGCTATAATTACTAATTAGTAGCTATTTAATTACTATAATATATACGCTTATACTAAAGTATACTAATAGATCTCTCGATCTATATAACTAGAGAAATTATTAGAAGAAATATTCTTTTAAGTTTTATTTAACTTAATATATATAATACGAGCTAATAATAGCTACTAATAAATTATATATTTTAAATATACTTCTACTAAATTTACTTTTACGGTTACTTATATAACTAAAAATAAGTATACTTAGTACCTTTATAATATTATCTAAATAATTAAGATAAGATTTAGTAAATTAGTAGTCTTTCTTAGATTAGATAGAGAAGTATTACTTACGCGAGTCTTTAAGTAGTAGCTTAAGTAGTAGAAAATTATTTATAAGATATTAGCTTTATATACTTCTTAGTAAAATAGTATATTAGAGTATTTAGAGTACTTAATTATTATTAAAATAAAATTCTTATAAGTTAGTACTAATTTATCTAAGTATCTATAGTCTAAAATTATTAAGGTAGTAGTCTATATTTATAATAAAACCCTAATAAAGTACTACTATTAAAAAATACTATTTAAGTATATTTATAAAAAGAAGCTAAAAGTAGCGTATCTTTAAGTTTATAGCTATAAAGTATACTTACTACTTAAGAATATTCTATATAGTAATAAACTAGATAAGCGTATTCTTACTAAATACTTAGTTAGATATAACTCTAGTATTCTCTAAAGAATTAAGTAATACGCTTAATATATATTACTTTTAATAAATCTAGTAAGTTTTCTCTAGAGAATTTAGAGAAGATACTCGCTCTATAATAATAAAAGTAAAATTAAGAGTAAAAATAATTATTTCTTATATTACGCTTTATAAGAAGAATATTATTCTCTTAAATTAGAATTTTAAGATCTTCTTTAATCTTAGTAATAAGCTATTACTAGCTCTAATTTAATTAACTTAAAAAACTCTAGAGACTTAAGATAGCTACCTAGGTATCTAAGTATAAAAAATATAACTAGATTATTTACTAAGCTCTTTAGAATTAACTAGTAAAGACCTAGTATATAAATAGTATATAAAAAATAAACCTAATTTATAATAAATAAATACTAGATTTTTTAGATTATATATTACTAGATTAATTTACTCTAGTTTAATAATAAGCCTTTTAAGGCTTAGCCTCTTAAGGCTTAAAAGATAAAAATTAATAGAATTAATAATTATAAGGACTCGGCTAGCTTATACTAGTTTAATATAAGAATCTACCTAATCTAGATACTATTAGAGAAAACTATATTCTAAAAAAATATAGTATTATAATAAATATTAATCTAAACCTAATTATTTATAGATTAAGGACTTATAACTTATATAAAGATATATATATTATATTAATTTATAATAATATATTTAGTTACTAAATACTATTTATATCTTTTCTTATATCTTTCTAGAAATCTACTATAGTAAAAGCGTAAGTATTACCTATAGGCCTACTATATATTTACTAAGATTAACTACTATCTAAACCTCGTTTCTATAAGAATATCTTTAACTATCTAATAAAAACCTACCTACTAAAGATAATTTAAATAGAACTCTAGAAATTTTAGAGTAAAGAGATATAAAAGATAATAGTACTTAGTAAAGCGAAAAGCCTTAATAAAAATATAATTTTACTTATCTAGATATTTAAATATAAGCTTAATAAATAGAGCTAGCTTACTAAGATAAAAGTACGTATTTATATAAGAGAAGACCTTTAGACTACTTAGTAAAATACTTATATAGCTATTTTTATTTTTTAGATTTTCTAAGCTCTAATTACTATTATCTATACTTTTAACTTAGAAATACACTAGTATAATATTATAAACGTATTTTCTTATATTTTACTTAAGAAAAAGATATACTATTAATCTTTAAAAGAATTAAAGCTTAAATAAGACTAAATTCTTTATTTATTTTAAGCGCTTTATAGCCTTAAAGAGTTACTAGCTCTCTAGTAAAGATATTTTTATAAATTCTTAGAAAAGCTTAGTTTAACTTAAATATTTAATACGCCTTACTTATACTTAAATAATTACCTATTTATCTTCTTCTTTATAGATAATATTATTATAGTATACTATAAGCGAGATAAGCTTTTATAAATATTTTTTAAGAAGACCTACTTAAATACTATAAAATAAGAATACTAGAAGAAGTATAATAGTTTCTAGCCTTATATATTATAAGAAACTAAGAGTAAAGGCTCTTATAACTCTTTTAAAAATTATATATCTCTAGCCTTATTACTTACTATAGTATTAATAAAAATTATTTTTTATTAATACCTCTTTCTTTAAATAAAGTGCTTTAAGTAAATTAAGATATATATATAAGTATATAAAATATTTATCTTTATTAAAGTAAAATTAGTTTAGTATAATTTACGGCTACTAGTATAAGAATAAATATTATATATATTTATTTCGTACTATTATTTTATTTTACTAATTTATTTTTTCGCTACTTAGAGCTCTTTTAAAGACTTCTTAGCTATTTAGTAGAAACTAAGAAGCTCGCCTTATTCTTTTAAAGAAACTATAAAGATAAAAATAATATCTTTACTATTAGTAGTAATATAGTATTTACTAATAATTTAAATATATACCGAAGCTACTAAGGCTCGATTATTACTATATTTAAAGTAGCTATTAATTAAAAGACTATTAAATAGTCTATAGTTATAATTTTAACTACTAAAGCCGAGCTTCTTACTTTATTAAAAGCCGCTAAGTAATACTTCTAGTAAAAACGCCTTTTTAGAGAAATATAATTTAATTTAGGCTACTAAATTAAAATATAGTACGATAATATATAAACGCTTCGGCTTATATAGAAAAGTATTAGAAAGCTTAATACTAAGCTATATTATATAAATATTTATTACTATTAGCTATGCTAGAAAGTCTAAGTAGATAATATTTATTTTTAGTAGATATCTACGATAGTAATATTAGTAGATAGTTTTACTAAAACCCTATCTCGCTAGAAGTATACTTATTTTATTATAGCTATAGAACTTTTCTTACTTTATAATTAGTATTTATTTATTTATACTATTTTATAAAATAAGATATAACCCTTATAGCTTACTTAAGCTAATAAAGAACTTATATCTAGTTAAATATAAATCTTACCTAACTTCTTTTAGTACTTATATATATTATTCTTATATTATTTATATATTTTCTATATTATAAGCAAGTAGTACCGCTTATTTATAGTATAGAGAATATATTTTATTATCTTCTTTAATTTTAGAAATTAACTATCTACTTTAAATAAATTTATAAGTTTAATACTTATTTAGTTATTTTTTTATTTTTATTTCTTTTTTTATTACCTACTTCCTAAATAGGTAGTACGTGAAGGGGGTGTATTAGAATATTTAATTTAGTAGTATTTTAGATTTAGTTATATCTTATACTTATTATATACCTATCTTAGTAAGTAAGTAAGTTATATATCTATTTTATTCTAGTAGATAGAATAAGTATAAGAAAAGCCTATATAGTCTTTTTCTACTAGATATACTACTTATTCTAATTAATTCTTTTATTATTAATTAAGCTATTATACTACTTATCTTAATAACCTACTTAGATTATAGTAATCTAAGATATTTAATTTAATACTATTAATCTAACTACTTTAATCTAGCTAAACTAATTTAGATTATTATAATTTTTCTATAGTATATAAGTAACTTATTAGATAATACTTTAATCTTTATAGTTAACTTAAGATTCTAATATAGATTTATTAGAGATAATAAGCCTAATACGTACTACGTATTAATCTATTATATAATTACTATTTATTATTTTAATTTTTTACCCTTTTCTTATTCTTTAAGGTAAATCTTATTACTATTTAATTCTACTAGGTAACTCTAAAGCCTAGTAAAAGAGGCTACTATTATACTCGGGCCCTTAGACCTATCTACTAGGCTAGGTACGGTCTAGCACGGGCCCTATTTCTTAGTTTATCTAGTTTTCTAGCTATAAAGTCCGTGGATTCAGCCTAAACCTAAATAGGCTAGACTATAGACCTTTAGTAAAGACTATTCTAGATAATTTAGCTTATTAGAATTCTTAATTAGGGGTCTAGTTTCTTAGTAATTATAAAGCGCTAAGGCTTGGGTAGAGGATTACTAAGCTATATTATAAATTATATAGCCTAGTAAGTAGTCGAAAGAATATAATTCTCTAAAAGAGAAGTAGATAGGAGATTTAATAAAGAAGAATAAGAGGGGAGGTAAAAAATAGAATAAAGCTTTTATTAGCTTATATCTTATTTATAAGTATTACGCATCTTAAAGAACGAAACTACGGTGCTATCTAGAGCTTCTTATATAGACTTATTTCTTATATAAGTAGATCCTTCTAGATATACTATATTAGAAATCCAACGAGGATAATTTATAAGAAAAAGGATTCTAGATCTAATTCTTATCCGTTTTATATAATTTTTATATCGTAATAACTAGAAATAATTAAACCTTTATAATATATAAAAGAAATTTTAGTAGGGGCTATACCCGTTTAGTTATTAGTTAGTAAACTATGGTGGTAAATTTTACTACCTTAGTTTACTACCTTAGTTTACTACCGTAGTTTACTACTATTATAACTCCGAGGTATATTCGTTATATACCTTAAATAGTATTCTAATACCTAAGGTAATATATTAATAAGCTACGCTTATATAAGCTTACTTATTAATATTTAACACACTCCCCTAAGCTTTTATAAGCGTTATAAGGGATTTACAATTTTAATTTTATATCTAGTTTATTATATAATTTAGAACCGGTATATACGGGTAAATATAAGCAATTTAGTACCCTTATAATTAGACTTATAGTAAGTAATCTATTATTTACTTATTAGATATATATAGGGTCTTCTTTTAGTCTTTTATAAAGACTATTACTAGGACTTCGTAAGGCCGATATTCTTTAGAAGTTCTTACTATTTAGGACTATTAATTAGCTTAGTTAGTCCGTCGGCAATAAGAGACTTAGTAGAAAAATAGTAAAGTTCTATTTTCTCTTTATTTATATAGTTTCTTATAAAATAGTACCTTATATTAACATACTTAGTTCTAGTATAATATAAGAAAATACCGGCTAGTTCTATAGCCGATTAGCTATTTATATATATATATTTAACCGGTTTAAATAGGCTTTTAATATAGAAAGGCATTTTTTTAAGAATATTCTTTATATAAAGAAGTTCTTTTACTACCTTTTTATAAGCTATATACTCGGCCTTATAGCTACTTATAGCTACGGTTTCTTATAGTTTAGATAGCTAGCTTAGTGCTATTTAGTTTTAGCCTTATTCTATAGTAAATATATAACCTAAGGTTAATTTTCTAGTTAAATTACCCCTCTAATCTAAGTTACTATAGCCTTCTATAGATAGGGGTTTAGATTAATTAACTAGATCTAGTTTTAGGCTATATTTCTGCGTTTCTTTTATATAGTCCTATAGATAACTAAGGGCTTTATAGTATTCCGGGATAGAAAATACTATAAATCTAGCTAAGTAATTAACTAGATAAGCTAGATCCGGTTAGGTAAATATAGTTAAATATATAAGAGATTCTATTTCTTATTAGTAGGCCTTTAATAAGTCTTTAAATGCTTCTTTAGTAGGTCTTTCTAAAGATAGACCTAAGAAAAGAGGTATTTTTCTAGTTTTATTCTAGTTTTATTAAACTTCTTAAGTATTTTATTAATAAAACCATGTTAATTTAGTTTTAGGCCGTTTTTAGAATATTTTATTTCGATGCCTAGAATCTCCTTAGTTTTACCTAGGTCTAATACTTCTAATTTAGTATCGGTAAGCTATTTATAAAGCTCCTTTAGATAGGCCTCTAATTAGGTAAATATAAGGATATCGTCTATTTAAATAGCTAAGATAATAGGCTTATCTTTATTTATAAAGACAGCCGTATTACTTATTAGAGAATTATAACTATATTTAACTAATATACTAGTTAAATACTATTACTATTCCCTTACTAATTACTTTAAACTATATAGGGCTCGGTTTAATAAATAAACTAGTCCTTTCTCTTTATTAAAGCTATATAGTTGCTCTATATAGACCGTATCTTTTAAGAAAACATTCGGGAAGGCTTATTTTATATTCTATTAGTAAATATACTAACTAAGGCATACTATAATAACTAGTAAAAGCCGATATATTATAGGCTTAGTAGTATTAGTAAAAGTCTCTTTATAGTTAACTCCGAACTCTTATATAAAGCCTTTAACTACCTATCTAGCTTTATATTTAATATAAGTTCTATTAGCCTTATATTTTTTAGTTAAAACCTAATATCTTTTAAGAATAGATATATCTTTAGGTAGTTTAACTAATTACTAATAATCGGCCTTAATTAGACTATTATATTTATCTTATATTACCTTTAAATAAAGGTCTTTTTTAGGATAATTAAGGACCTCTTTATAGCTATTAAGTATATATTCTTCTGGCTTTATATTATAAGTAGCCTCTAGTAAATCTTTATAGAAGCTATTCTAGCTATTTTCTTTACTAGGATTTTTTTCTATATTATTATAAGAATCGGTAGTTAAATTCTCGTATATATTAAGATATAAACTATTATTTAATTAGTTATTTTCTAATTCTAGCTTATTTTCTATAATTAATTTCTTATCTATTATTAGGTCTTTATAGAACCTATTTTTAAGGATTAAAACGTCTTTAGCCTAGATAATTTTAGTAGTATTTAGGTCTAGTAGTTTACACTAATTCGAGCCGTAACTAATTAAATACTACTTAGTAGCCCTAGGGTCTAGTTTAGTTACTAGCTCTTTAGGCTCTTTCTTATAATATAATAATCCCTATACTTTAATATTTTCTAGGTTCGGCTTTCTTTTATAATAAGCTTTAAAGGGGATTTAATAGTTAATAAAACTATTAGAAGTTCTATTATATAAGTAGATAGTAGCTAGAAGTACCTCTCCCTAGTACTTTTTAAAAAGATTAGTACTTATTAATAAGGCTTGTATCTTATTAAATAAGGTTCTATTTACCTATTTAGCTTTTTTATTCTACTCTTTAGTATATAGGGCTAAATAGATTAATATAATACTTCTTTTTTTAGCTAAATTATCTATTTCTTTTAACTTAAACTTATTATTAAAATAGAGTCTTTTTATTATATTATTAAACTAATTTTTAGCTCTAATAATAAAGTTTTTTAGATAATTAGTAAGGGCTTCTCTAGACTTTAATAGCTCTAGTTCTAGATAACTAATAGTATTATCTAGAAAGGTTAAGTAATATCTAAAACCTTATACGGTTATAGGCTTAATAGAACTGCCTATATCTAGATAAATAGTCTCTAAATAGTTCTTAGCTTTAGTACTAGGAACTTTACTTATATTCCTAGTTATCTTAGACTTAATATAGACTTTATAGTCTTTTATTTTCGGATTATTATTATTATTTTCTAGGGTAGTTTCTTTTATAATCTTAGAAAGGTATTCTAAGGCTTTATTTCCTATATACCCGAGACGCTTATACTATATAGTAGTATATACGGGCTTAATATTACCTATAGCGTAGTCTAGATACTTAGGATTTAGAATAGATAAGCCGTTTATATAAGTTCCCTTCGCAAATAACTTATTGCTAGGGTAATAGATCTCGAATAGATTTAGCTTAAAATTAACCTTAAAGTCTTTCTCTATTATCTTAGTAAGAGAAAGTAGGTTAACTCCTATTTCTAGAACTAATAAAACATTATTTATCTAGGCTTTTTTATTAGTATTTAGAAAGTAGATATTTATATAACCTACTCCCTTAGCCTTAATTTAGCTATCGCCCTTACCCTATTTAATAGCTATAAAAGTATTATTTAACTCTTTAAATAGATTTAGATAAGTATAAATATAGATAGTAGCTCCGAAATCTAGAATCTAAAATTTACTATTCTTAGTATTAAAGATATATTTTTAAGAAATTCTTTAGTTATAAGACTCGATTCTAATTTAGAATTATTTTTCTTATTATTATTATTTATATTATTTATAGACTGTTTATTATAGCTATTCTTTTTATTATTATTATCTAGCTTTAGATATAGGTACTTTATCTAGTATTTATCTTTCGTATAGCTAGATTTATTATACTATAGACACTTAGCTTTAGGGCCTTTATTTTTATTTAATTTAGATGTATTAAGGGATATTTCTATATCTTTATCTTTTAGTTTATTAAAGATTCTATTACCTTTAAGCTGGCGCCCTTTGTTCGTTAGTTATACAAAGATATCTTCTAATACTAGGTTATTAAAAGATCGAATTTGCTACGTAATTATAGCTATAGTTTACTCGTAATTCTTAGATAGATTACTTAGTACTAAACTAGCTATAAACTTATCTAGTAACCGAATATCTCTAGAGATAAGAGTATTAGTTAAGCGCTTTATTTCTTATAAATATACTTCTAGATTTTCCTTTTTTTCAGCTAGCGTAGTATTAATTAGTTTCTTTATAATAAGGAACTCGCTACTAAAGCTATACGGCTTATATAGATTTTTTAGAGCCATTTATAGTTCTCTAAAATCCCTTATATCTTTAGTTTATAATAAGGGGCCGTTACCGAGGTTTAATTTAATTAAAGCAGATGCTTTAGAGGCTTATTTAGCCTTAGTAGGGCTTAATTTAGTTATTATAGAGGCTATTATATTATAATATTCTTTTTCTATTAGAATAGATTCTATTCTAATAGATAATAAATCCTAGTTAGTACTCCCTTAGAGCTTAGGGATTTTAAATATAGAATCGGCTATTTTAATAATATATAAACCCTCTTATAATAGATCTAATTAAATACTTAATTAGTCCTTTATAGAATGCCTTATGTCTTATATACTAGGAGTTTCCTCTTTTCCTAGAACGCGTAGGTCTTATATCTATTAGAATAGCTTCTTATTCTAAATCTCTTTTAATAAATAGAGCTATAAAGTAATTTTATTAGCCTTATAATAGATTAAAGGCTAATAAGAATAAGTTAGCTAAGAGAAAAGATTTTCTCCTCGGCCTATTTAATAATAACTTTAGTACTATTTATAGGCAAAATATAAGCCTTATAATAGTACTAAGTAATACCAAAGTCTCATTTATAATAGACTTAAATTCGGCTTAAAGTAAATATTTTAGTCCTTAGGTCCAGATATCCTAAGACTAAATATAATTAATAAGTTATTATTCTTAAGTCCCCTTATAGCTAAAATATAGAATAATATACTCTAGGCCTTTTATAAGGTTCTAGTAGGCTTAGGTCTTTTATAATAAACCCTAGAGGTTTAAATAAAGCCTATAGCCTTTTAGGGGTTTTAGGGGTTCTTATAAATTCCTTCTCTTTTCTTTTTAATATTTAATTACTTTAATAGGTGGGAGACGCGCTATAAGGCTTATATTAACCACGCCGAGTTAATATTCTTATAACGTTAATACCTATTAGTAAATGCCTATTACTAGTAGGTTTTCTTAGGGATTTTATACTATTAGTAACCGTATTTGCCCTAATTACTTAGATACGGCCAGGTAGGGACTTTATAGGCCACAAGCACCTATTAAAGAATAAAGATTATTTCTATTTTTAGTAATCGTATTACTGAAATAGGTAATACTTTCTTCTAGAGTAATTTATCTCTTTAGTCTTCCGGGCTTAGAACCTATAAAGTACTAAGGCTTAGGTAGAGGATTACTAAGCTATATTATAAATAATACAGCCTAGTAAGCAGTCGAAAGGAGATAATTCTCTAAGAGAGAAGTAGATAGGAGATTTAATAAAGAAGAATAAGAGGGGAGGTAAAAGATAGAATAAAGCTTTTATTAGCTTATATCTTATTTATAAGTATTACGCGTCTTAAAGAATGAAACTACGGTGCTATCTAGAGCTTCTTATATATACTTATTTCTTATATAAGTAGATCCTTCTAGATATACCATATTAGAAATCCAACGAGGGTGATTTATAAGAAGTAGGATTCTAGACCTAATCCTTATCTATTTTATATAATTTTTATATCGTAATAACTGGAAATGATTAAACCTTTATAATATATAAAAGAAATTTTAGTAGGGGCTATACCCGTTTAGTTATTAGTTAGTAAAGTGTGTTGGTGAATTTTACTACCTTAGTTTACTACCTTAGTTTACTACCGTAGTTTACCACTGCTATAACTCCGAGGTATATTTATTATATACCTTAGATAGTATTCTAATACCTAAGGTAATATATGAATAAGCTACGCTTATATAAGCTTACTTATTAATATTTAATAGTAATTATAAGGCAGAGTGTTATTTATAATATTAATTTAGCTTAAGTACTTAAGTAACTCTATTAGCCTCTTATATCTATTATTATATAATTATTTTCTTTTCTTTAGAAGTATTAGAATTAGCGTATATAGTTTAAAACCAGTTACTTTTCTAAAAGAAATTAGAAAGGATTTAATTATAAGTAAATAAGTTAGTTATAAGTAGAAAGCTTTTAAAGGGTTATATTCTTAGGTATAAATTTTTAGTATAGTAGGATTTACCTATAATAGCATTATATACCGGGGCTAGTACATAGTATATAATAAATATATAAGATATATATAAATAGCACCTAAAGAGTATACTAGGGCCTATTATTCTAATAGTTAGGGCCTATTATTCTAATAAAGATGTCTTAAGTATAGGTCTCTATTCATCTGTATACAAGTGACTAAAATGACATGGGCAGATCATAACGAAGGCGCATACTCACGTGATTCATAAATTGAAGTGGCCAATTAAAACGGGGAATTTTGGTGGCTAAACCTCATGTAAACCCGGAGTTTCTCCAAACCTTAATAATCAACGTAATTCCCCAATTCCGCCTCCGTTTCGAACCTACGGCCCCACGCTACGGCTTCGCCGGGGGACAAGCGAAACTAACGCACTGGCATTCTAGTTGGCAGGGCAACATGTGTTGCCAGCAGTACCCCTCGTCACTGGAGACATCAAGACAGGCTGACCCATCCGCGCCCAACCCTTGAACTGCCGAAACGCGACTCCATGAAGATAAACTACCTTTTACTATTGATAATTCCCGGGAAATACTTTCGCTGCGGTCTCTGTGGGGACTCTCCACAGAAAGCGAAAAAGTGTACGAATTGGCGCCAAGTATCAACGTGTATTCCGGAACTGGAGTCGCTCCCAGTCAGTGGGAATAGCCTTCCTGGAGATGAATTTGAGCTCGCCGATAGTGAGTGAGCTCTATCCGCAGTATTTCGGTGAAGAGACGCAGAACAAATTCCGCTTCGGAGATGTTCGGAGGCATGGTCTTCACCACTTCGTCAATGGGGACCTGCCTCGACGCAGCAATGACGAGGAATCTGAATCGATCCGGGAAATGCGTGACGATGAACTCCGAATGGGCGTCATTGTTCATGAAGACCTCGTGCGCTTTGCAGATGAGCATTCCCACACCGCCCCAGTCCTGAATTCTGGTTTTGTGCTCGGCGTACCATAGCATACGGTGAAGCTTAATCTCCACGCAAGCTTCGTACTCCATGTATCGGTCGCTCTCTTGGAATGCCTTTTCAGCATCATCAAATAGGCTGAGGAAAGAGTAGAATACTCCCAGTAAAGACCTAGATCTACCGTATTGTAATAGTGCCATTTCTTCCTGGATTTTATGGATCGATGTTTCGGAGTTCTCAAGGATGCGAAGTTTCTCAAGTAGGTCGTCCTGAGGGCCATCCCCAAGATGAAGCAATCCATCTATAAACCTCATCCGCGGCACGTTGTCAGGCTCAAAAGCTCCTTCCGAAGAGTCGTCCAGGTCTTCAATTCCCGAGGTTATTTTATCCAGGTCCACTGGTGCCTGAACCCTCAGAGCAGCAATGTTTTCGCGCATTGCCTTAATCTTTGGATCACAGTTATTGGAGTGGTGGGAGGTTTGGCTGCCGACTCTGCACGGGGCTGGACGGCTGCCCGGGGCTACGAAATCGAGAGACATTTTCTCTAGACTATGCGGGCCCTGGCTCTGAGCGCTCAGTCTGTGGTCGGAGGTCTCTATAGGTAAAGAGGCGGTGGAGGGAGGAGTGGAAGCGTTTTCGTTGAGGATAGCCCAAAAGGTGGTCATAGTGGATCAGGCGCCTAGTGTGACGCAAGAGATCTTAGGCGGAGTCGATTAGGCCGCCGATAAAATGAGGGCAACGAGGTGAGCGTGGTGATAATTGAGCAGGGTACAATATGCGGCAACGGCCAGCTCTTGACTTGTGCAAAGAGGAGAGAAAAGGAAGTTGGCGATGTCAGAGGGCTGGACGCATTTTCAGGGCCGAACCGGGCATCTCTTAAAATACTTATCGAACTCCCACGTCTCGCAAGAGTTATTAAGGCACTCGATCTGGTCAGTCCGGGGCTGGCGAGTCTGTGTAACAGTATAAACCTGTAAATCTTAAAAAGCAGGCTCGTGATCCACGGAAGCTTGTAGGAGACGTGTTGTCGGCTTACCATACCCCTACCTCATACTCACCCCTGTCAAGGACATTCGTCCATCGGAAGTGCTCTTGTTGAAGAAATCGGGCGATTCGCCCTTCCGGGCAAGATACCCTAATACAGCGCCAATCGACCGGATCTGGTAAGCAGGCATATCATCTCGATCTATTGCCCTAGTTTCCGTATCCTCATACTCAGCCCAGAAGAGGGAGCGCCAGAGCACAGCGCCAGAATGGTACACCAAGGGGAGGAGTGGTCCGGCGGGCAAGATGCGCTGGCAGATGCCGATAGCGTGATCGGCACGTTCCTAGAACGGCTGGTATCAGCCACATTAGTATGCGGTGCCGAGTAGAGGCTCGCAGTGGCACGTTATTTATCGACGTAATGTGACGTCTTGGCCCAAGAAGCGGCACGTCGCATGCCATGACTGGCAGGACCCCCGTCGGCACCGAAGTGTGGATGGGCGGTAGCAAGCTGCACGAGGCTGCAAGGCCATGCTGAGGCACCGGTTTCGGGGGTGAACGAGAGGGCCGTCGTTAGTGGCTGCTTCGCACAACAACGGTATCACATTCGGTGTCTAATGCTCTAGGATACAGCAGTGGCGGGAGCTGGTAGGAAACAGCGCCTCCCGGGGCTGATTGGATGTAACTTCTCTCACCGTCGCATCCGGCATTATGCCTAAAAGCCATTGTTGGGAAAATAGATGTGCAGCGCCAAAGAATTGGTTGAGAGAGTGACTTGATTGATTAATATGGAGAGAGTGAAGGTCTTAAGTACATGAAGTTGTCGGATTGGGATATATCGAACAGCTATGATGACGACGCATCGTGGGGGCCAAATCCCTCTCTTGTTGACTATGCAAGATTGCGCACGCCAACAGCTCTAGTGCAGCGCGGTAACGCAGAAGCTCCTCGGGTGGCGCGGAGAGCTGCTATGTAGCATTCAGCAGACGCTTTCGGCCGTGTGTGATACCAGCGGGCGGCGCAGCACACGTGTGGATGCCAGGACCTGGGGTGCTGGCACTGAAGGGCAGGCTCAAGGGAGCGCCGTGCTTCTCCACATCTCTCCCTGCGCGCTGGGGAATACAGTGCTGCAGCGCACGAGGGCTGGGGTCGGAGGGCTAACGGCGGCAAGCCAGTCCGGGCGCCATAGGGGCAGGACAACGGCGGCTATGTGATGAGCGTGCCTAGCGCGACGCAGACCCCAGTGTCGCACGTCAGACATAAACGGCTGAGCAGGAACGCTGCAGGCGACTGGAGCCGCTGCAGAGACGAGGCAGGAGGCAGGGGCGGTCCAGCAGCTGCGGCCGCGGGGTTCGGCAGAGGAACGCGCTCGTATCACCGGCCGGCTACCCCGTCGAAACCTTGGGGCAGGCTGGCTGCATGCGACAGCTCAGTTCGTGAAGAGAAAGGCTGCGGCGCGCAGGGCCTGCCGGGGAAGCCGAACGCGAGCGAGCTGGTTGGTGGTGGTGGCGCAACCTGGGGGTGGGCCTGTGCGGTGACCACCGGCGCATGGGCACGTGGCCACATGCATGTGGGCGGGGCTTTTGCTGCAGCACAGCTGCGTCTACGAAGGAACCCTGGGCGGTTCCCCCCCAACCATATCCCTCCCCTTCTCCCCTCTCTCCCCTTCCTCTCCCTCTCCTCCCTTCCTCCCGTCCTCTCTTCGCATTATCTCTCCTTGCTTCTTTCCCACCGCGTCGCCTCCGCTCTCCGTCCGCGCCGCCTTCGCGGACCCATAAGAGCAGCAGGTAGACGAAGAGGCGGCGCCGTGAGCATAGAGCGGTTCGTCCGGTCTAGAAGTCTGTTTATTTTCTCCGCTTCTCTTCTCTCTCCCGTAGGGAAGTGGTTAGAACCTTACGTAGGCTACCAGCGGCCTCGCTCGATGGTAGGTAGATAGTATATGATATAATATACTTTTGAGAGCGAATACATGGCGGCGCTGATATGATACATCTACTACACTCTCTTCCTTTCTTAGTAGGTTTAGTCTACTCTCCTTGCCCTCTTCGCCGTCTTTACTGTCCGCTACGCTGTCCCTCTATTTAAGGGTACCGTGACTTCGCCTTTCTTCCTGTTCTCCTCCCATCACTTCTTCTTGCGCCTACCGCCTCTTCGTCCTATACGTGTGTCCGTCCGCGCGGTTTAAGCCTTATGTCGGCTTCGCGTCACGCTGAGGCCGGCCCGTTAGACGTGGCCCGGCTGCTCGATGAGGTCAGACGGACGCCCGGCCTCGCCCTGCAGCTGCTGCGCTCCGGCGACCTCTTAGAGCCGTCGGTCGCTCCCGCCCTTTCGCCCTCCGCGCGGCGACGACGGCGACGACGGCTGCGGGGAGAGTACGTCCCAAGGCTCATAGGCGCGCGCCGTCTGTTACTAGGCGTGCTAGCGTCCGTCTACGTCGCCCACGACGGCTCCGAAGAGGGGGATACCTGGTGCCCCAGCTGTGGGGCTCTTGTCGGCGCCGTCTTCGAGTATGCTGGGGGCGGTGGGAAGCACTGGTGCTGCTTCGGGGGCGCGGTAAAAAGTCCGCGACGCTCTGCCGTACCCCGACGAGCTGCGCGCGCTCCTGATGGGCTCGGACAATGGCCGTCGGACGCCGGACGCGGCGCACTTCCAGCATCTTCGCCTTCACGTCCCTGGGCGTCGAGTTGGACCGCGAGCTAATCCGCGCCGTCGGGGGTGCCTACTGCTTCCACATACACGGGCAGCTCTACCATCGCTGGTCCCGTCGCTGGGGTCGCGGCCGACGTGGAGCTAGGTTTACCTCCTCGACGGCCGCGACAAGCAGCTGGACGCGCGGATGCGGGCCTTCGCTAGATGTGACGAAGCCCCTTCCGACTTAACCCTCCGCCGTGACGTCCTGTCCACCATTCAGAACTGCCTGGCTTGGACGAACCCCTTCGTCCGCGCCTACGAGAGTGACGCCCGCAGCATCCGCGACGACGATACCGTCACGCGGGTAGCCGATCCCATCGGCGTCCGTTACGAGCCGTTACACCTATAACCAACCTGCTGAGGACGGCGTGGCGGTGCTTATGCCTACGAACTCTCAGGAGTGTGCGTCTAACCGCGAGGTGGTCGCTCGACGGACGTCCGACGGTTCCTTTCAGCTGATCCCTTTTAGCAGCCCGCTTTACCTCCCGCTTATATCCCCGTTGCTTTCCCTTTTCGGCGAGACCGGCTGGACGACATTAGTAACTTCGAGCGACGGCGATGGTGGCGCTGACGCGGACCTTACTAAGAGGTAGATAGGCCGATGGCGGTAACAGCGGTAACGGTAGCGACACAGCGAGCGGGACTAGAGGCGCTAAAGGCTATACTGCGTCCTACCGTCACCTTCTATTTAAGAGGCTCGGCTCCTTTCAATACTATTCTTGCCTCCGGCCGTTTCTTCTATTAGTTCGTAGTCGACGGCTATGCTACCTATGAAAGCCATAAGCTCGCGTGGTGCCGCTAACGTAACCGGCATGCGAGATTGCCACCCCAGCAATAAATCCTAATGTTCTAATTAATTACATTTACTGTTATTGAGAAATCTGGATATACATGGCCATCCATGTGTATGTCTGGCATGGTCCACCGTGCCGCGCTAAAATCGCGTCTCGCACGCGTCACCCTCCTCCTTTGCACCACCCTCATGCCACCACAACGCACGCCTTTGGAAGAGCTGTTCGGTCCTTATGCTCCAAATCAGCCGTACTCTCCTCACCAGCGCGGCACTGTGCTTGCCTGCTAAGCGTTAGGGCAGAGGTCTGCCTGGTTTCGCAAGGAGCTTGGCGTGTTAAAATCGTCGCTATAGTCGACCCAGCTGCTCGCACCGCTACGCAACGACGGTAGGTCCTAACTTTGTTCTAGCCGGCCTAAAGGACTATTAGATAGCGAAAAGATACATATTCTTCGTATTATACGAAAGGACCTAAAGATCATATATAAGGAGGTCCGCGAATAAACAGGTGTTATATACCGCGACTGGACCATTGCACGCCTCCTAGATACGTATAATATACGCAAATGGCGCGCTGCAAGCAGGCCAGAGCTTAGAGAAGAATATATAGTCATTCGCCTTACCTAGGTACTTAAGCATTTAGACTAGACCGAGCAGTAATAGGCGAAAGGTATCTAGCTAGATAAGTGCTCTACGAAGCGCGGCAAAGGCGCGAAACGCGAGTGGTATTTTCGCACACCTAGTAGAAATAGGACCGCCCAATAATCCAAACGTACGCCAAAGGTAAGAACGTATCTATTATACTTTAGGCTGCATTTTCTAGAAAGCGTGGAAGGTCTAACTTGCACGTAATAGTGCGTGATCCGGAGGCTAAGCGAAATGGGTACTCCGCCAACTCCTACCTATGAGTACTCAGGAAAATATACCGCAGGTTTGGCGAAGAGGCATGCTATTATACAGGACAATGCCTCTATTCATACGTACGCAAATGGTTTAAAGAAAAGCGTATAAATGTTATTTATTAGCTAGCATGCAGTCCGGATTTAAATCCGATCGAACACATCTAGTTTTATTTAAAAGCCAAGGTTCTAGAGCTTTATCCGGAACTACAAACGCATCTAGGGGCTGAAGATCTTATTAAAGAGAAGCTAGGATAAGCACTAGAGGACGCATAGGAGCAATTACCGCAGTCGTTAATTTAACTCGGTACTAGGTAGTATAAAGCGTAGGTGTAAGGCGGTAATCGCTGCAGACGGCTAGCACACCAAGTACTAGTAGAAAATTAACGCCAAATTCGGTCTTAACACTTATTTTTGACCCATAGGCAACTTTGCACAAGCAGCAGAAAGCGTGCGTTGAGAAACAGCGACTTTGTTAGGTCGTGGTGATCGCTTATGGTCGGCAAGCGTGCGAGAACTTTTGTCCGGTCACTGTAATAGTGTCGATAAGGACTTGACACTAGTTATCCCCCTATTCTTAGGCATCATTCCTTAGGCATCTCAGTTTCGCGAATCTTCTATCGGGAATATGGAAGGCATCATCATGCCCAACACCCTCGGTATGGCACTTCCTTGGATATCGGACTTCCTCCGCTATACTGTCCGAAGTTGTGTATATAAAGACACTCTTTCACCTCTTCTTCAAATACGAGGCAGAAATTGAAGGCAGGAATCCAGACTTCTTCTGACCTCACTTAGTCCAAGGCTAAGCTAAAGTTCGACAACTATCAATTCGATTTTCTTGGCATTCTAACTGAATTGATGACCGGCCTGGGCCAGCGCCACGTAGGCGGGCTCTGGCGATACTCGTGGGCGCTGCAGAGAAGCCGGGCAGGGGTGTCTTCAACCCCAAAAAGAAGCCAGAGAAACGGCCGTATTAAGATCGAGATCGGGACGCGCCCTAGACCCGGTCCTCGCGCGGCGAGAGCGCGGTGGCCTTAGTTCCGACGACAGGCTGGCTGGCACGCGCGCGCATGGAGAAGGCCGAGGCGAGGGCGTCGCGCTGCGAGTGTGCGTGGCATTGCAGGCGTGCAGCGTCTGCGGGTAAGACGCGCTCCCGTCTAAGCGACGGTCGCTGGGCGGGAAAGGCGCACTGGCGGGGCCTGTCAGTGCGCGCCGCCGAGAAGGCGAGCGGTCGCACAGTGCAAGGTCCAAGCGATGGACAAACGGACGAAAGGGGCGTTGGCCGGGGGCTGCGTGCGCGCCAGCAGGCGTCGAGCAGGTAGGTATTCGTTCACTGTTGGCGGATCGTCGATCTGACCCCGTCCGTCCCAGCAAGCACCGCCGCGAACCGCCATCCTGCCTGGACCTCACATCTCCCTCGCCGCCCGCCCTCTGTCACCTGTTTGCCTGCGAAGGTCTCTGCAGCGCGTGCATGTCAGCCTTCACCCGAAATCAAGCCACCTGCGGCGTGTGCACACTTACGCTGGAGCTCCTGACAACCACCCCTCCTGAAACCGACATCGCGTCCCGGTCATCCTTGACGAAGATCTGCCTGTCCTCCCATGTTTTCTGGCCAACGTGTCCAATGGCTCGCCTAGCCTCTTCCGTTGATCCAAGCCGCACTGTGGCGTGGCCGCTCCTCAGTCCCACTGCCAGCGGCTGCCTGCAAGGACGAACCACTCCGTTGACGGAATTGACGGGAAATCCATGCTCGTTGGTGACAACAGGGCTCATCGGTGCTGCTGCTTGGTAGAAAGCGACCGGAGGAGCGTACATCGGCATTTGCGGACCAGCAATCGGCACCGTCAGGCCGGGATGATGCATCGGGGCGGTGGTGCCGAACGGGATGGGCGAAATGGGCTGCCGGTCCCGGATATTCCGTGCAGCCAACACGGATCTAGCCGTGATGTGAGATCCGTTGCCGGGCTGACCCAAGCAACCAGGATAATGCATCCGGCAGTTGCACCTGATCAGGACCGGATCCAGCCTCGAGGCGTCAAAGTGGTGAACCAGCAACGCCCGCCCAGGACGGGCGTAGATATCACTTACGAGCAGATCTGCACGGTGCCGTCAGTCATTCGCAGGAGAACAGTCGCCTACCGGGAGCTGACCATAAACGCTGTCTGCGTCTTGCTGTGACTTGACGCTGAAGTAGCCTTTGGCACCTTCAGGCCCACGCCAAGACTCGTCCATACTAGTCCAACCCGGCTGATTCGTGGTGGCATCCCGGACAACGTCCTTCAGTTTCTGCCAATCGTAGTAGTCTGGCAACTATTTGGCCACGACACAAGAATGCGTTAGAAGCAGGCCACAAAGTAGTCATCCATATAAGCATACCCCGGAGACAATAAAGAAGTGCCTTTCGCTCTGTGGCCGAAGCGGCCCAGAACGCGAGGAGCCCGGCATGATGAGGATCAACGGCTAAACGGCCGCGGAATGATTGCCCCAGCGGAAGGAGCGACGGGGTCTGGACAGATGTAGGGAGCCGCTTGACAGTTGCTGAGCGACGATGGCTTGCCGGGGGGGTCTGGTAGGGCAAATACGAAAAGGAAAGAACTGATGGAAGTCTGGAGAGCGAGCGCAGCTGTCAATGAAGCGCGGTGACGGGAGTAGGTACGACGCACAGGCTGGATTTATACGTCAGTACATGGCTGACTTTGAGCGAAAATAATGTTGACGCGCTCATGAGATGCGTGGCATACAGCCAGCCAGCCAAGAAGGCACCTTGGCCGCGCGGGAGGCTTATCATACAGACCGTGTCGATGAATCGTCTGCCCGGCGCTGGAAGTCTTTGCAGCAGGGATTGAAAACCCCCCTCCTCCCGAAAAAAAAACTTACCGGGACGATTGAAACAGGGGGGTGGCGTGAACTTGTTGAGAGATATGATGGGGGGATTGTGAATAAGGTGCTAAGTAGAATCCATAGGGCCACTGGCGAAAGGACTATGCACTCTCGCAAAAATCTCTCAGTTAACGCCCATTGTACTACCTGGATCACTGCCATTCTAAATTTCTGTTGTTCGAACCATCCAGGAGCCGACCAGCTTAGCTACCTGCATTCATATCATAATTTGTGCCATCAGTCTATTCTGACACGGCGTAATAAACCTCTCTATTGTAAAATAATCGACTATTTCGCGCCAACAGAGTGAAGACATCAGTTTCCCACCCCGGGAAGGAAGCGGGGCAGATGCCGAGGGTGATATTTTGCCGTGATCTTGATCTAATTTGGACATGGCATGCGTCGCAATCTTCAGTTCGTCGATGTGACCTGCTTCTCTTGCCCTAGTCATCTTAGCTCAGCGCTAATCTCAACGTAGTGTGGTGAAGCGAGCTATACCAATTAATAGAGGGCGAGAGGTGGTCGGCTGCAGTGCGCTAATCCTCCGCGAATCCGGAAAAGTTCCCCGTGCCTCCGAGGCGAGAGCGCTGATGCCCCCACCAAATTAAGGCCACAGATATAGTTCCACTTGGACATGGCCATAGCGCAGCGCAGCCATGTTCGTAAATGATCATCCGTATTCGGCGCCTGCACGTTGCGGTCAACAGGTGGACGGGGTGCAACTCACGACGTAATGCACATTGCGGTGCGTGTTTGGACCACTGCGTCATTCGAAGGGTCGCCGTCTCTTAAAGCCGTATTGAACGCATTTGTAGCTGCGAGAACGGGCGGTGGGGCTCTAGAACGGTGAATCCTTCGCCGGACTCGGCGCTGTCCCGAACCTGGCAGTCTGCGCTGTGTGCGGCATGACAAACTCGCCTACAACCACGCCCGGCGTCGCCTCGTCGTTGATTCCGACCTCTTGGTCCTCTTCAACTTTTTTGGGAGGGTACTGGGGCATTTCCGGCTCCTTCGTAATGGCCCTGATACCAGGAGATCGTTAGCACTAGTCTGAGCCCCTTCTGTTACTTCCAGGCCGCCACCGAATCGGGCGAGGCGTAGTGGTTCGGCTCCCTGGTGTCCTGGAACTCCTCGCCCGTGGTCCGGTCCTTTTCCGACGCCACGATTTAGCGTCCACCCGTCATTAGACGCCCAATCGATACCATTTAGGCGTCCGCACCCCCTGGACGGCTGGAGAGGCCTCAGTGGATGGCCCCATGAGGTGGAAAATGGTTGTGGTGGTCCACCAGGAGGCGAGAAATGAGTCATGATGTGCCATGCAATAACTAGTTAGTTACTATGGTAGTTACAGTTCGGGCACAGCACGCACAGTGCGGGCGTCGCGTACGGCCGGCCGATGTTCGAGACGGTGCGGGAGTGGAAGTCGAGTGTAGCTAGCACCCAGTTTCGTTAGTTCCACCAGCACATGTCGACGTTGTGGCAGCTATAGAGCCATGGACGCAGATAATGCGGCAGTTGACAGGCCGAAGATTATGCTGAGTCCAGAGTTTGTGCGGCGTGCTTCTTAAGAGATAGTGGCGTAACGTGTTTCACCAGCCACTAGGGGCCGTGAAATCCTACTACATACGTCCTCGTCGCTGTAGTTAGTAATATTAATCAGAGGAGCGTCTCTAATAGATAGCCGAGTATAGAGGTAATAGAGGGTAGTCTATAATATGCTATTATAGCCTGTTAGGATACGGCTTTAACGCGATGAAAATTTTTTTATTAACGCGCTAACTATAACTATAACTATATCGCCTACTACCTCTACTTAGGCATCGCGATAATCTATCTAGAAAGGCTTATTTAGGAAAGCTAGAATATAAAGACTATCTAACGTATAACTACTTAGCTTATAGCTAGGCCTAACGCTAGCCCTAGCTAGCTAGCTAATATTAGTGCGCCCTAGGCATATAATAGATATATTCTTAGGCTTCTTGTTAGATTTGGTGGTGATACCATTAATTGAGAATGAGTGGCATAAGGACTAAGAGGTACGCTTAGGGGGAGCCTCTTATCCGTCCTCTTCCGTGACTAAGCTAAAGTTTATTATATATACACGTGATATTCCAACACACCCCCTTCTGTTAAATATTAATAAGTAAGCTTATATAAGCGTAGCTTATTAATATATTACCTTAGGTATTAATATACTATCTAAGGTATATAACGAATATACCTCGGAGTTATAGCAGTAGCAAACTGCGGTAGTAAACCACGGTAGTAAACTAAGGTAATAAAATTCGCCACCCCACTTCACTAACTAATAACTAAACGGGTATAGCCCCTACTAAAATTCCTTTTATATATTATAAACGTTCAATCATTTCCAATTATTACGATATAAAAATTATATAAAACGGATAAGAATTAGGGCTAGAATCTTATTTCTTATAAATTACCCTCGTTGGATTTCTAATCCGGAATATCTAAAAGAATCTACTTATATAAGAAATAAGTATATATAAGAAGCTCTAGATAGCACTATAGTTTCGTTCTATAAGACGCGTAATACTAATAAACGAGATATAAGCTAATAAAAGCTTTATTCTATCTTTTACCTTCCCTTTTATCTTTTTTTATTAAATCTCCTACCTACTTCTCTCTTAGAGAATTATCTCCTTCCGACTACTTACTAGGCTGTATTATTTATAATATAGCTTAGTAATCCTCTACCTAAGCCTCAGTGCTTTACAGATTAGTTCTTCGGTTATACGTATAAAATGGGCCGATAGATCGACTAATCGCTTAGAAACGTAATAATAGTATTAGCTATAGCTCGCTTATGCGTAGCTACGCTATAATAGGTGCGGTTAGCTATTATTAGCTATTATTATACCGTAGTATGTATCTTTAGTTAGCTAATAACGGTTGAGGTTACGTGCTACTAGTAGTACTATATACTTAAGCCGTTCGGATATTAACTAGATGCCTTAGAACGACTAGAAAGTAGTTATAGATAATGCTTTAGATAGTAGAAGATATTAAACGCATATCCGGGCTTATAACTATTAGATTTAGTGGTAATACCATTAATTAAGAATAAGTAGTATAAGGACTAAGAGGTACGCTTAGAAGAAGCCTCTTATCCGTCCTCTTCCGTGACTAAGCTAAAGTTTATTATATATATACGTAATATTCTAATACTTCTACTAGCTCTAAGATCGCTAAGAATATAATAAAGGTATAGAAAAATCTCTTTTCTAAGAACTTATTAAGGCTAATGTATTATAGACCCTTAGTGCGAAACCTATTAAGGCCTTAAGGCCTCTAACTATAAAGACCTTATTAAGGCTTAATCTTAAGAACTCGTTAAGGCCTTTCTAAGAAAGCCGATCTAGTAAATATATAAAAGACTTAGCAAAGAGTCTTAATAGATATAGTACTTATAATCTAGTAAGCTTAAAAAAATATAAATATAAATAAGATCTAAGAAATAGAAATATAAACTAGATTTAATAGCTCTTAGTAAATCTATTAAGTAGATATTTAGATAACTTATTAAAAAGTCTTAATAGTTATAAAGTATATAATCTATAATAATAATATAGGCTAGTAGTAAGAAAAGAATCTTAAGGTATTATAGATAGATTATATAGAGACTTAAATTATTAAAGATATAGACTAGCTTAAAGAAGAAAAAAATATAAACTTAGTTAGTAAAAAAGAGTAGAATAGATTACCTAGTATAGAATTTAGTTTATTATTTCTTTTATAAGATACGATTAGCCTATTATAAAAAGATTCTTATAAGTAACGTAAAATAGAAACCTAGTAGTATAGAATATTACGCCTCTATCTACTACCTAAGCCGCCCGTAGGGCGTAGTATATAGTAGCTACTACTAGCTCTAAGAACCTTACCCCTTTACTAGGCTCTAGCCCTTAGTATACCTAGTTAGTAGGTAGGATTATATTCTAGCTAGAGAGACTACTACGTAGCTTAAGAGAAAGAATACGCGTATTAGTATATATAGAGACGGGACTATTTACCTCTAAACCTAACGCTAAAGCAAACGAGAATAAATAACTAAAAGGTTTTAGAATAGCACGCCACCGATATATAGTTAAGGAGCATATAGGAATCACTTAGGTAGGAGGGATTTAGCATAGCCCCGGCTATAGAGGTCGTAAATAAGAGGTCGGCTAAAAACTAAGGTAGGGGCCTAGGTAGACCTTTAGGAGACTAAAGGTTATAGGCATGTTAAACCCTACTGCAAGCTGTACATAGATACAACTGTATAACTTCCTGCTCTAGGTATATGCCAGCCAACACCGCAGTAGAACAAATCTCCCAGGCACTCAAGAAGCACAATGCAACAAGAAATATAGCAGTCCTTGGTTTAGGGATAACAAAGCTAGGATACCTTATTCGCTTTAAAGATGAGGAAGCAAAGAAACTCGCAGCAAACAATACAGAATAGACGAAAATACTTAGAAACGACATGGTAATCACCTACCCCCGGTTTAGCATTGTAGTTCACCGGACACCAACAGCGGAAGTCAACATCGAAAAAACCAAGCCATCCAAAAGATTATCCAAGGGAATAGTCTTGTAGAGGCATAAATTAAGGACATAGCTTGGTTGAAGAAAAAGAATTCACCACGAGGACAACATACGTCCATAGGCATCTGGTTCAGCTCTCAAGGCGCGGCCCAGAGGGCAATCCAAAATGGGCTTATCTTCGACCAGAGCTACACCAACCGTGTCGAGCCCTACCGGATGGAAAGGAAGAGGTGCCACCGGTGCCTACAGTTTGGACATCTAGCGTGGAACTGTGAAGGGTGTGCACACTATTCAGCAGAGCACAGCAAGAAGAATCTGCAATCCAGAGCCACACACACCCCCCCTCCCCCTTCTCTTAAGTGCGCAGACTGCGATCAAGATACCCAACAGGATCAGCTAAATGCAAAGGAGTCATGCCGTATCTTCTCCTGAGCTTGGACTCGTTACTTCTCGCCTGGTATTTTCTTTTGTTATCTCTAACGTATACACATTCCTTTGAATAGTCTATAGCCTGCACATCTCTCAGGGCGATGATTCAGGGTAAATGAAATCAACCCAACTACTATGGATATCCATTTGAGTCGTCCGTAACTAACAACATATTGCACGGCGTGCCGGTTCACTGCGTCAGCTTGATGTCTTCTGTTTGAAATTGTTTTTAGGCTGTGTACATCTCTATAACATGAAAAGGAAACGAGTTAGAAAATATACCAATAGTCTCTAATGTCTAAAGAATCGAGAAGAAGAAAGCCGTCGTCCTCTATTCCATAGAACCAAGCCTCCCTGAGAAGGGATGAATCCATAAGAATGGCTTCAGCCAGACCGCCGAGCTGGTCCATCCCACACGCTTCGAGGAGTTTCCGATCATCTGGGATGTTTCGGGGATTGCCAAGTAGATCCTCTACAAGCTCGTACAGTGTCGTACCATCTCCACAGTGCAATTCTTCATATCTGTAACCGGCTCTGTGAACAGCCTCCTTCCACACTAGCAATTTGCGCGCACTGAGGCGTACTGCATCCGTCGGAGTTCGTCCTTGCTTATCCGCCAAATTGGCGGGATATCCGTTTTCCAAACTCAAAACAAAGAATGGTATAGCAAGCTCGTTTGTGTGATAACCCTCTTTCAAAGCATCAAGCGCGACGTGGAACCCACATCTACCAGAGGAGTCCACCGTAATCCTACGCGGCAGGCCGTGGGTTGCAAGGACGCGGGACATTCCGGAGGTAAAATCAGATTTCCGTGTGATGTTAGTACGAGAATCGCAAATGAGAACAAGGATCGCAGTAGACGCAGAAAAGACCGTGTCCGGCTCCAGACTCGCCTGGAAATTCATCAGGTTGATGAATGGGCCAAAAAGAGCGGTTGCATCGATACTTGATGCGCAAGGATTCGAAATCGCTTCTCGTACCTCAAGAGGCATAACTCGAAAGATGTTGACGAAATGATCAAGATCCTTAAAACAGAAGAAGAGATCGGGGACATAAGTTTCAACCAAAGAGAAAATACGGGAGTTGTTGATGTAGTCGGCAGTAGAGTTTGTCCGAGAGGCATTGCCAAAGTCGTCGTATGCCCATTGTAATTCGTGAATCCCAGCTCCTTGCCGCAAAAGGAGCTCGAAAACCTCGTAGTGCCTGTGCCTAACAGCTTCGGCCGCCAAGGAATGGCCATCCGGAGTCCGGTCAAAGGGAGAAGCCGACCGAGTGTCGAAGAGTCTTCTCAGCTCTTTCACATCGTTCGAAGCAACTGCAGAAAATGCTGCGGAGTTCCGAGGTACGACGTTCCAGATGCGAAGGGACGGGAGCACTGGTCGAGATCCGTAAATTCGGTCTTTCGTGAAGGTTGCTGATATCCCGGTTACCCACAAATCCGGATTCGGCATAAACGAGAATGTGATCGAACGAAAGGACTCGTGTTTTAAGTGTTCTTCATCGTTGACCACCCGTGTGACCATGAAATCAATAACCCCAGCTGGCATTTCGTGATGCCCAGTATCATACCAAAAGCCTGGTTTGAGTTGTACAGCGCCGTGCTGTGTATTGCTTTGAGCCATCTGAGCGTGTTCTTGTGGCTCGCTGCCAGTGTTGCTTTGCCAACCGGAAGGCTGCATGGCCACTGCAGCACGGCCTTTCACTACCGCGTAGAGTCCTGCAGCCTTGGCAGAAATCTCATGGCTGGCCGCGAGAACGGCTTCAAATTGCTGTTGGATCCAGGACGCCTCGGCTTGGGATACTGGGATCTTGCCCTCTGACCGGAGAATTGGTAAAGCCTTCAAAAGCTGCGAGTGCAGAAGCATCAACGGCAAGGTGACTGACTCGACATTCTTTCCTTCAAAGGTGAAGGCACCTTCTGCAGTCTGGGTAAGGCTCAGGGTGGCAATGCTTTGCATCATTTTCGTTTCCATTTCTTCCATTTTGCCCATTATCTGTGTAGTTGCCGAGCTCTGTTGGCGTGCTTGTTGCCTCCTAGAATGCCTGATGCCTTTGGACACGGCTCTAAGGTCGTTGTGGACTAGCCGAGTCCCGCTAACTATTTCTTTCCTCACAAGCGAATAGTGAGTCTTCGAGTTGGACGCGGCGATTGTCAACTGACGTTGGACCTTGGCTGTCCCGACTTTGGCCACGTGCTGTGTATCCGAAATTGCAGTATTAAAGTCGTTCCATACACTTTTGCCTTCTTGGGCGAAGGCACGCATCCCCGTGGAGACAGAATCGATTTTTTCCCCGACAGTATTGGTGACCGTGGTGAGATGGGCAAGGGCCGCGCTTGAATCGGAGGATGCCTGAGCCAATTCGGCGCGGGTATTTTTGATCTCGGTATGGATTATAATGTCATTTCGCCTATTGGAAACATAAGTAATGTGTTTTGAAGGTAGGGTTTGCCAGTCCCTACCTTCCAACCAGTGTCAACATCGAGTTCATCTCCTCTCTTAGCCTTGCCAGCCTGCGACGGGACAAAGCAATATCCTGCTCGTTCCAAACCCAGCTTGTGCTGATGCTAAATTGTGCAAACCAACCATCTTTAGCAGCGCTGATTGCTTCCTTTGCAAGCTTTCGGATAAAGAGCAGTTCCTGATGACATCGGCTGAGGAGCGCTTCGATTGAGTGGATGGCCTGCTTCTCATGCTGCGGAAAACTCGACTCTTCAAAATCACTCAACAATATACGGATACGCGCGACGTTGCCTTCTATGTCCTTGACTTCGCCGAGGAGCTCACTAATCTCCTGTGGTGCCCGTTGGATCTTTGCGAGGGTTTCGTACACCTCTTGACCGTACTTAAAGACAATATCGGCAAGCCCGACAACGGAAAATGCGTTTGCAACTGTTGAAACAGCCTCGGAGGGAGCCATGGCGTGTAATGGGGAGAGCGGCAAAAACAAGCACCGCTGGCAATTATAAATGTGCGCGCAATGTGGCTATACCAGTGAAGCCTGGCTCCGCTGACGGCTCATCCAGCTGGTGCTTACGGAAGACTACAGAACATTTCGACAGGAAGAAATAGGTATTGTGCTACCTAACTTGTCTGACTGGGTAATACATTCACATGCCTGGCCAAAATTGCGGCCCTCCACACCCCGTCTGACGTCTCCCGGCCGCACAGCGTGTAAGGCGTCCCGTCCCGTCTCGTCATAGACCCTATGACGGGACGGGACGGCTGGCAAGGCATGACGGGACGTGACGCTTAAGTAACGGGACCGTTACCGACTCGTTAACGGTTGCTTACTAATTAAATAGTCGGCGATTAAATAATCACCACATTCGTTAACCAGGAGCTTATATATACGTGTACTAGTACTACGTTAATACTTTTAAGACTCTTATTCGCCTTCTATAAGATCTGTGTGACCTCTAACCCGTAAAAAGAAAGACTAACTATACCTTACTCTATAACTTTATTAAGGAGCTAATGCTTGTAGTAGATATCGGCCTCTATCGTATTATCGCCGGGCCTTATGCGCTTATATATAATAAGTCGCCTAGTGTAACTAAAAACGCGCTCCGACTTAGCGCTTATAGTAGGTATACTAGAAAAGTTAAACGCTATACGCTATAGTACTAGCTACTAGGCGCCCTCGGTACTCTACTAAGCTAGAGGATCGTTAATAGTATAGGCTACTACTTTTATATCCTAGTAAGCCTATAACTACGTTGACTCGACTCGACGTCTCTTCTTTCCGCGTATACTAGCGTTACTAGGGCGGCCGAAGGCTTTAAAGCTAGTAAATAACTATTTATATAATATTAATAATATAAGAATTACTTTATTTAGTAAAGCGTATTATTATTAATTGTTATTTACCGTTATCAGAGGGCCTTATAACTGGATAGAACAGTTGGAACAATCTATAACGGAACCGGTTACGTAATCCGCTAATGAATCGTTACCGAATCGGCAACCGGGACGCCTTATACGCTGCGGCCGTATTTCTAATCTTCCCGTCACTTTCTACTTGCGCCACTACCAAGTACTTATGAGTCATCCCATCTGCAAGACAGATGCAGAATTGTATCCGCGAAGAAACAAAAATAGGTACTCGCCGTTCAACACGCCCCCTGCAGTTAATTGATCCCTGCTCCTGTACATGACTAGATATTTGATGGAACGTGAGCCCAATCCTTCAATGACCAATGCATTATCGCCTTATTTGTCTAAGCTTTCCAATTAACTCGGTTATTGGTTTGACTATTTACCGCCAACTCCGCTCATTAGTCAGGAGGACAACTTTGAATCTATCGCTATTAATGGTTCCTACTTTCCAACTCCTGAGGTTCTTGACCACGCACCGTCGATACTCTAACTCCTGTCGCCTTTAGCGAGTATAGAATATGTCGTCCTGCTGCCACTCGATTTCCCCGTGGGCCGAAAGTTAGCGTACTGCGAACCGGGTTGTCGTCTTACAACTGTCATCCTATCCGTCCACCGAGTCTCCACGCCATCACCTACGTCTTGCAGTGGCACCCCATACGTCGTCGAAGAATTTGTCCTGCTCTTGTCCGAAGCCCACTGCATCCAGAAGCCGTCCTTTCCGCGCTTTCTCTCGAAGCCCGTAGCCCTCGCTCCCGGATATACTCCGTCCCTACCAAGCTGCGGAGGGTTTGGATATTTTGATGGGTCAAGACGGGCCATGATGGGACATTGATTGGGAGCATGGGACGGTGCTTGAGTCGCCAAGTCAGGTGCGTTGGTGAAAAGAGGATCGTATTTAGGCCGGCTCTCGCGTGCGATGGCTAGAACGCGAGCTGCCGGAGAGTTTCCAAGCCCCTTATTTACTCCCTTGCCGTGCCCCGATTGCACGCTCCATGTAGGCCAGTTTTGCTTCGCATAATATCATCCACGCTATTTTCTCTTGAAAACAAATTTAGGCACCGCGGTCATTGTCAACTGATTAATCTCCCCTCGGGATCTCTAAACCCACCCTTCTACTGTGCTCTTTTTTGCTTTTACACAGAATCTCCTTTACCAACAATTAGGAGCCATGGCAGGCCATACACGTCATGTGGCAACTCAGTAAATCTTCTTGCACTTGGTATATTGGCGAAGGCGAACACGCGCGGATGCGGTCGACTGCCCTCCCGGGGATGTACCTTCAACCTTGTTAAAATCGAAGCGAGCGGATCGGCGAAGTACATACCTGCGCGGGCCCACGGCGTCGCCCCGCTTAGCTTTCCTGCTTGCGTGCGCCCCAAATGGCTCTGCCGCCCAGTAGAGTCGGCAGTCACACGCCATTGCTTACAGCAGTAACCCGAGGCAGCTAAGACGGCAGACAGCCACGCCGCCCTATTCAGCATCGACGTAGTGCTTTATCTAATACGCTCCGAGCGCCCCTATAGCTCGCCTCACCACGGAAATAGTTGTGCATGTCGTGCGCGCTAATGCATTAGCAGTTAATGTATAAGCTTGGGTCAATGTTAAATCCGTAAGTCTCCCCGGAAATAGTCTTCAACAAGGTCGAGCAGCCCGAGCCAGGAGGCCCCAGGACGACCAGCATCTCGCCCGCTTCGACAAAGCCTTCGAAGTGGTGGAGAATGTTAATCCTGCTTTATTCCCTACCCATGATCTTCGGTGCAATTCCCACGGTCTTAAGGATTACGTTCCGCACGCTCTTCTGGTAGTCCGTTCTGTTTCATATCCATAGACATTGAGACTCTTATACGCAACATCAGCAGTCCTTTCAGGGAATCTCTCCGGGTCGCTGGAACGTAGGCGGAGCAGGGCCTTGGCCCAGGCGCAGGAGTTAAAGTTGGGACCATTGGGATCCAGAGACGCGCCGGGCTCGGCCTCGAAAGGGTTCTTGCCGGTGGCCAATGATGGTGATGATGATCTGTACACCCCGTCGGCCTCCGCAGGCCATAGGGACAAGGAACGCTAATATACGCTAATCTACATTGGGATCCCAGTTCATTCGAGGCCCAGCACGCTGTATACAGAGAAACTATCCCTTTTTCCCCACCTAACGATCTAAAATCCAGGTGGAAATGAAAGTACGACTCGAGGAAGTTGGACGAAACGCAAGAAATAAAAGAAAAGAACGTAAACGTAGAGGACTCAGTAGATCCAGAGGGACTACATATCCTCTATATACACGAAGGCGGCAGTTGTATGCGGCGAGCTAAGGGCGTTGCTGACGTGTGATAAGGGGAGCGTTCGGGGGCCTTCTGTGAACCTTCCCGCCACTTTCCTCTTTTGTACACCGGTTTATGTTACCGCGAACTATCCCATACGGAAATGCTGCGTCCCCTCAGCTGAGCTAGCGCCGCCTCTGGTAGTCTATACCTTCTCATACACAACAGATCGCTCACTGTTAACCACTGGTAGCGGAGGCTGAATGGAGCACAAAGCCCCTCAGCGCTAAAATGTATGCGCGTTTGACCCGACTACTTGCCCCGGCAGTGAGCCATAACTGTTGCAACATGTCCGATCTCCTTTCGTCCGCGTTTAGGCAACAATTGCTGCCTGTCCTGTCGGCTCCCGTTGTCTAATTTCTGACTACTGTCGAGTGGTTTCTTCCTGCACCATTTTTAGATCGCGGCGCCTTGACCAATTCAAGCGATCCGTGCGCATGTCCAAGTCTACCGCCGTCTGACATGTGATCGCCGGCGAAGCCTGAGGTAGCTTACCGCCAAGCCACTCGAGCCGAAGCGGAGGGCCGAAGGTCTGGAGCGGAGGCGACGTGGGCGAGCTGGGACGACGGTCAAGATGAGGGCCACCGGCAAAACGTCGGTTCTATATTAGACTTAGCGCGGTGAAATCTGACGCTCAATTGGCCGTTTTAAACTCAGCCTCACCCGGAAAGGCGTATCCTTGCGCCAGAGGTTATGCTCCGCAATTGGCGCCAATCGTTGACGACCGTGCGGCATGTATAAAGACGGACCACTCTGCGAATGTGCAAATAGCCTTCTTATATTCACCTCTTTGCATCCCCTCCCAGGCGAATCGTTGTCTTCATCTCAACGAGCTACCACGTTCGTCACGCTTTATGTTGACCACCGACGGTCAAATGAAAGGCCTCTTATTCTGCACGCCGGTCGCACTTTTGGTGGCCTTTATGGCCCTATTTGTCTCTGTTCTTGGCGGTTCTGAGCCAATTATTGTCAAAGTAATTCACACATCTCCTTCCCAGAGTCGGGGCTCTGATCGCGTCAGGGATCCTATTTCTTCTACGAGAATGGCACCCAATTCAGTGTCCGCGGCCTCCATTACTCCACCATGAGCACTGGTGCGGCGACTGGAGATGTTGCCTATGATATGTTACAAGACGGAACAACATGCGCACGTAAGTCGAACACATTTAAATTAGAACAGCAGTGAAGTTGACCTGATCAGGGGATATCCCATACTTTCAGGAGCTTGGCATCAATCTTATCCGAGTCTATGGGATCGACCCTACCGTAGACCACTCCGACTGCATGCAGCAACTCCAAGATGCCGGAATCTACGTCCTTGTAGGCCTTTCTAACACCGATACAGTCGACTACCTCTCTGTCGATCGCAATCCGAGATGGGATGTTGATTTCTACACCTCTTTTACAGACAGAGTTGACGAAATGAGCAAGTATATAAACGTCCTAGGTTTCATCATCCTGCAGGGTTTGAATGATACCACTATCGATTTGCTACCCCAGGCCAAGGCTGCTGTTCGGGATATAAAGGCCTACATTCGTGAGAAATGCTACAGGTGCCTTTTAATCCTCCAGCGATTCCACTAATTGCTGAATCCCAGCTAGGAAGATTCCAATCGGTTACGTACATGGCTACGATCATTATCTCTTCGCAGACGTCGCCGATTATCTCAGCTGTGGCGACGGTAACCAAACAGTTGATTTCCTGGGCTTCTTCGCACCGGCCTTTTTCATGTTTTACAACATAACAGGAGAACAAGGGTTCCAAAACGCAAGCAGCGATTTGGATCATTTGAATATCCCAATAATTATTTACGAGTTGGGGTCTGTTCCAATCTCAAGCACCTATCCTGAAGTACGAGCCCTCTACGATTCTAAGGACTCGGTCATATGGTCCGGAGGAATACTGTACCAGTATATTGCACAGGTGTGGGCTTACGGTACGAACGGCCTCGATAACTCGAGATGGCTAGCTTATATGTTCTTAGGATTAGTCAACGTGAATGGCCTTCTTGTACAGGCGCTTGACGCCTTCTCTTCAGCTAGATCCGCGTTGGCTGCTTATACTCCAACTTTAACGGACGCAAAGGATTACACTCCGACAGCCACTACGACGCCAGTCTGCCCCACGCCGGCTGAGTCATGGTCTCTCACTACCAGCCTTCCTCCAACGCCTCACCGAAGGCTTTGCGACTGCATGGCCGAGTCATTATCCTGCGTTGCCGGGCCTGAACTTACCGACGTTGAAACCTACAAGGCGTACGTAAACCTCACTGGCTCAATATGCTCCGCGGATGCGGATTTGTGTGCTGGGGTCGCAAGCAATGGCATAACCGGTGAATACGGTATCTTCAGGTAAGGATCCATAGCTTTGCATATACCTACATTGCTAAATCGCACAGCAACTGCAATAAGACACATATAATCTCGTGGATATACAACCAATACTACCTCTCCCAAAACAAAGACAGCGCCGCCTGCGATTTCAATGGCACTGCCATAATACATACACCCGGGTCTCTTGGAAGCGACTGCCTAGTGCTCCTAGCACAGGCCGGTCGCGCTGGAACGGGATCAATAACAACCACACCACCAGCACCCACTGGAACCGCGGTGGTAGCAAGTACAGCCGACGACTATTCCAACGGCAGCGATAGTAATACAAAAGTTGGTATCGGTGTTGGAGTCTCTCTGGGTGTCGTGGCTCTCCTAATCTGCACGCTCCTCGTTCTCCGAGAAATCAAACAGAAGCGGGAACAAGCATCACGGCAACCTAATGAGCATGAGGGCAGAGGCTATCAAAAGCCCGAACTGGACGCCATTGAAACGAGACGTGAGGAGTTGGCGGATACAGCGACATCGCTTCCCCTCCAGATGAGTGCGACAGAACCAGTGGAACTGGGTGATGGATCGGAAATGAGATGTGTGAACGAGATGCCGAATACGCAGGTGCCGGTTGAGATGCCGGATACACAGGTACGCGGTCAGATGCGGAATGATCCGATGACAACAAAGGCTCAAAAACTAATTATTTGTTCGTTTATTTAGTTTAGCGTCCTTTTAGAGTCAGTGACTATTAAAGACGGGCCTATAGCCGATACCTAGTAAGGGTGTGTCCTGGTTAGGGGTTCTAGGTATATATAAGAAATAGTTAGCTTAAAAGCCTAATAGAGATAAGCTTTAAGAAACTTTAAGTAGTAAGAATAAATAATAAATAAATAAACGCTCTAACTAAGTAAAACTCCTAAGAAAAAACTAAAGAGTAAAAAGAGAAAATTATAATTATTTATATATTTTAATAAGTATTAGAATAATAGACTCTAGTATATTCTTTAAATACTTATACTATATATTCTATATACTTATTACGTACTACGTATGGGCCCCTAGTATATAACGCTACTAAGGAGTAAATTCTATACTACTAAGAATTTATATCTAAGAATATAACTCTTAGAAAATTTTTTATTTATAACTAACTTATTTACTTATAGTTATATTTTTAAGTATACTAATTCTATACTTAGCTATAAGGCGCTTAAGTTTTAAAAAAAGTTATAGAATTTAGTATAGCTTCTACTTTACTATTTATTAAGTTATATAGCTCTTTAGTTTCGCTATTTATAAGCTTCTTATCTAAGAAGAAGCTATTAATAATATTATTAGTTTTAATAACTTCTTTATTTCTAGTTATTATACTAAATTATTAAGATTTATAAAAGTATTATTCTAATATATCTTTACTACTTTAGTATATTTAGTAGTTATTATTATAGTAGGCTATTTAGTATAGCGTATTATAGTTATTTTAGTAGAATATAATTAATACTTTGCGCTAAGCGCTCGAGGTTTACTTTCTATTTTTTTTATTACGAGGGTTCTACGAGTACTTAAAAGAGAAGTATTTATTACTACTATAAATAATATAAAGTTAATTCTTATAGCGCTACTTCTACTTATTTATTTAGTTTAGATTAGGTTTTTTAGGCTTTTTATTATTTTTTTAACTATTATTATTACTCTTCTTAGAATTTTATCTATTAGCTACGTTAAGGGCTATAGTATCTTTACCTTTAAAAATTATTTTTTTATAGCGAGGCTTTAAGATATTAGTCTATTAAGAACCTATTTTCTATTTATATATATAATTATTAATCTAAGATATAAGGTCTACCATCTTTTAGAAGATAATTAAATATTTATAAATAATTATATTTTTTTTAACTTCTTTCTTTAGATCTTTATAGAAGAGGTCGCGAAAAGTCTTATTTAATTATTTAAAATAGACTATAAGTTATTAAAACTTAGTTATATAAATAGCTATAGATTCTAGTTATTTAATAGTTATAATATTATTAGAGGCTTTATAAACTTTATCTTAATTATTAAAAGTAGCCCTAAGATTATTTATAAATTTTATATAGGTACTAAAGATTTTTTTAGTCTTTTTTTATTTCTTCTTAAGAGAGTATTTATTAGCTAAATAGTTATAAAGATATAGTTTTATTTATACTTTTACTATTTCTTTAAAATAGATTAATATGAAGAGTACTCTCTTAGTATTACTATTAAATTATACTTAATTAAACTAGAGGTAGCGTTATATCTAGAGTAAAAAAAATTAAAGCTTTTTTTATCTCTATTAAACTTTTTAAATATTACTACTTTAATCTTAGTAGTACTTTACTTTATTATATACTTAAATAGTTAAGTATTTTAAGTCTTTAGCTCTTTAATAAGCTATAAAGCTTAGCTTTAGTAGACTTTATTTACTATATAGGCTAAGCTTATTCTTAAGTACTTTAAATTTAATTCTTAGCTAGGTTAATCTCTATCTAAGATTTTAGTACTATTACTATTTTCTAAACTCGTTAGAAGATAATATTTTATTTAATAAGACTTAGTCTTAGAGCCTTTCTCTTCTTATAAAAATAATAGTTAAAGTATAATAAGTAGGCCTCTATCTCTAAAAATCTAAATACTAAAGAGAAAGAAAATCTATTAAAAAGATTTTTCTTAAGTAAATATAAAAAAAATAAGAGTAAGTTAAATATATAATAAAACTAAGTACTATATATAAAGGCCGTATTACTAATAGAGTTTAAATTCTATTATTAAAGATATTAACTATAAGGGTTAAAGCTATATAAGAAGTATAGTTTATATATAAATAGAAAAGTATATATAATTTATATACTTAGTAAATATATTATACTTAACCGCTACCTCTTCTAAGTATAGTAAAGTAACGAAGTAGAAGTATTTAGTAAATTCTATTCGCTTATTTATCTTAGTAAATAAGTAGGTAGGTCTAACTAATTATAGAAATTATATAATCTTAGATTCTTATAACTCTAACTTTTATCGCTTTTAATAGGGCTAATTTTTAACTTTCTTAATCTATAAAGGCTATACTATAATATATAAGTTTTATTATTTTCTACTAAATTAGTTTTTTAAGTAAGTAATTTTAATTATTTCTAATTCTAAGACTTTAAGCTTATTTCTAAGAATTTTTCTAACTTATAAAGCCTTAAGCTTAACTAAGCTAAGTAATAAAAACTTTATTAAGATTTAAGTATCTTCGTCTACCTACTATTTATAATAATAAGAGTAGAGGTAAGAATATAAAATAAAGCTTTTATTAGCTTATATTTTATTTATTAGTATTATACGTTTTAAAGAGCGAAGCTATAATACTATCTAAAGCTTCTTATATATACTTATTTTTTATATAAGTAGATTCTTTTAAATATACCGTATTAGAAATCTAATAAGAGTAATTTATAAGAAATAAAATTCTAGTTTAAATTTTTATTTATTTTATATAATTTTAATACTATAATAATTAGAAATAATTAAACCTTTATAATATATAAAAGAAATTTTAGTAGGGGCTATATTTATTTAGTTATTAGTTAGTAAAATAGAGTAGTAAATTTTACTATTTTAGTTTACTATTATAGTTTTCTACTATAGTTTATTACTACTATAATTCTAAGATATATTTATTATATATCTTAGATAGTACTCTAATACCTAAGATAATATATTAATAAGCTACGCTTATATAAGCTTACTTATTAATATTTAATAGTTATAACTATAATATAAATCTAGAATTTCGAAGAAATCCATTAGAAACTAAGAATATAAATATAATAGAGTAGAGACACTTATATAAAAAGTAGAGAATTTAAGAAAAGACTTATATCTAGTAAAATATAAGTCTTAGTCTATATATAAAAAGATTTATACCTAGCTAGATAGAAGTCTTTTTATCTATTATACTTAACTAATATTCTTAAAAGCTTTAAACTTATTATTAAAGGTAATTAGTTTATTTTACTTTTTTTTATTTTTTTATTTCTTTTTTTTTCTTATTATTTTTTTTAGTATATTTAGTTTTAGATCTACTTTTAGAGTTATTTTTATTATAAATTAATATTTTTTTAGAAGAATATCTTTCTCTTATTTTCTTATAAAGAGAGAAAGAGTACTAATAAATATATTAAAAAAGACCCCTACTATAAGAATTAATATAAAAATTATAATACTAGGTAATTAGTAATCTTAATAGATACTATATCTACTTTCTATAGGCTATAAGTCTTATATTTTTACTTTTAGAGCTACTAAGGGACGGTAAGCTCAAAGCTCTAGGCGAGATATTATAAAATAGAAAGTAGATAAGCTAGTTAAGACGAGGTATAGTTCTTTTTATATAGAAAGAAAGGGCGCTAATAGGCGTATTAAAAGAAGGCCCTTTACTATAAAAAGACTTCGTAATACGGCTATAAAAGTATAATATTTACTAGTATAAAAGAAGTAGAATAACCCTTATAAAAAAAGAATAATAATATTTAGATACTACTTCGCGGCGTACTTATAAAATATATAGAAGTAGTAATTCTTCTTCTCTTTTAGAATAGATTTTTTTAGTTTTATTACTCTACTTAATCACCTATAAAACGCTATATAATAGAGTTATTTTAGACTCTTTTTTTACTTCTTCTTATCTCTTATATGGTTCTAGCTATCTTTATTCTCTAGCTTACTTAATATTTTTTTACAGAGCATTTTTTTTTATTAATAACGCTTTTTATTTTTCTTATTTAGATATATATAGCCTATAGTAACCTACTTAGCTAAATTATTAGATACTTATTAGTTATTACTTTATATTTTATTAGAGCTAGTAATCTAGCTACCTATATAGTTTAATAGTCTAAAGGCTATTAGGCTTAGTTAGCTATACTATACCCTAGCCGATAGAACCCGCTTACTATTCTTTTTAATTTTGAGTTTATAAGTTTAATTCTTAGTTGTTTACGTAGTTATTCTTTTTTGCCTATAGCTATTATCTTATCGTGCGCTGGCTTTACCACCACACGAAGGGGGTGTGTTGGAATATCACGTGTGTGTACAATGAACTTTAGCTTAGTCACGGAAGAGAACGGATAAGAGGACTTCCCCTAAGCGTACCTCTTAGTCCTTATGCCACTCATTCTTAATTGGTGGTATCAACACCAAATCCAATAGCTTCCTACTCATTAATACTAACTTCCGTCATCTCTGTAAGCAGTCTCTTCCCATTAACCCATTTAACCGTTGATAGAGTAAGCATAGTAGCCTTAGTCTCTTTGCCTGTCACCTTATCCTTACTTGGGGACCGAATAAGCTGCGCTACGACGCCGCCCTTCTTCTCCGCATCATCCCACTTTAGGATATCTGAGCTCGATAGCGTAAAAGTAAGAGCGCTACGGGATTGCTTAAGGACCTCCTTAAACTGGTCATAATTGAAGTGACTGTGGTTAATCCTATATACATATACTCTTTAGTTAGCCTATTCGAGGTGGATATTAGATAAGCCTATGTATTACCTCGCAATAAAGCTTGGATCAACCTGTTCCTCGTAGGCCTTGATAGCAACGTCATCATCAGGTTGACAGTAGAGCTTCAGGGAGAGCTGGGTCACCCAGTCGCCAAGGGAGTTCGATTCAGCCGGCATGTTTACCTGCATGGCCGCTATTAGTACTTGATTTACTAGCGTAAAAGTGGTTACATACTCAGGAATGATCAGAGACTGTCGAAGTCCAATGGTCGATAAGAAGTTTGGTTTGCTGGTGTTAAGAGCAGTCTCGACGTAAAGGCTCCGGGGTTTTATATTATCTTCTCTGCATCAATGGACCTCTAACGCGGAGAAAACTCTCGAGCTTCCTCCGCAAAATTGTTAGAGACATGCGGAAATTCAGCCACTGGGATTAAAGTAGACAATTTAGCGAGCCAAACTCCGCAACGTCCGAAACTCCGCAACTTCACACCATCATCCCCTTGCGGACTTGCGCTCCCATTATTGCGGACATTAGCATCTCGACAGCTAAGAACTCCGACAAGTCCGCTCTGATGAATACCCGATCAGTAGAATCGGACGGCGGCGAAAACGACAGCCGAGCGCTGGGGATAGAAGCCATAAGATCCATTTCCATCCGATGCTTCGAGTACCAGCGCTTTCCATTCTCACATCGTCATCTCCGGCCATGGTCAAAATGTCGCCCTCGCTCTTCGCCAAGCCGCCGCACCCCATCTCCGTCAATGGGGCGTTGTCGCAGTTTAATGTTTCAATCTCCGGCGACCAGATTCAGCACCTGAACACCCTTCTGAAGATCCTGCCCATTGCTGCCCTCAATTACGAGAACAGCCACAATGACCGGAAATTCGGCAGTCCGAGGCAGTGGCTGGTCGAGTCGGTCGACTATTGGCATAATCAGTTTGACTGGTGAAAGAACAAGAACGCTTTCCGTGGAACACAGTTAATGCCGGGCAGGCGTAAGCAAGAAGAAAGGATTAATTCCGTTCCTCACTTCAAGTACGACGTCAAGGACGACGACGGCCAGACTTACAGCATTCACTTCGTCGCCCTCTTTTCCAAGAAGAAGGATGCAGTGCCCATTCTTCTCCCCCACGGATGGCCAGGTGAGCCTAGCGTCGAGCCTCTCTGATTAAACTAGTCCTTACCCTAATCCAGGCTCATTTATTGAGTACCTGCCCATCCTCCTTACCCAGCGCGAAAAGTATGCTTCTGCCCCCGAGGAGCTCCCCTACCACCTCATCGCCCCATCTTTGGTTGGCTACGGCTTCTCCTCGCCTCCGCCCCTTAACAAGGACTTCACTATTGCGGATAATGCCCGACTCCTCAACAAACTGATGCTGTCGCTCGGCTTCGGCGAGGGTGGCTACATCGTGCAGGGCGGTGACATCGGTAGTGCCGTTGCCGAGGCTATGGTGCGAACCTACGACGCTGTGAAAGGTCAGTCGGGATCTACGCTATCTAAGAATTACTGATACTCAGGAACAGTGGGAGCCAGCCATACATGTCAACTTCTACTTGCCTCGGGATCCACCAGCTTCGCCGGCGGTGGCGGATCCGGTCGAGAAAAAGAGCGTGGAACGCGCCGAGCGGTTTAGAGCCACCGGAATGGCGTATGCCATGCTCCACGGAACCAGGCCGAGCACTGCCGGGTTATCCGTTGGGAGCAGCCCTATATCCCTTCTCGCTTGGTTAGTTTCTCTCTGCTCCTCGCTTCTTGCGCTTTCCAAACCACGCTAAACACCCTCCGTTCCTTTGTCTCTTTCTCCGAGAACAACGCGCTGACCAGTCGCGTAGGATCGGAGAGAAGATGATTGAATGGTCCGACCCGGCAACGGTGCCCTCGCTCGACGAAATCCTCACCAACGTCTCCATTTACTGGTTCACCGGAACCTATTCGACTTCGATCTGGGCCTACCGACAAGTGCGCCCTCCTCCCTATATAACCTTGGCCCCTTTTCTCGCCCAGAAATTGACGTTTTGTGCAGGGTCTGTCCGAAGCCATGGGCACCGACAGCAAGCCCACTGGCAAGCCCAAGGCTGTGTCGTGGTTCCCTAACGAGATTGCATGTTTACCAAAGTCCGCCATCAAGGAGGACCCGGCGGTAACCCATCTGTACGACCATGACAAGGCAAGTCTATACCCAATGAACCCCCGGTGGAAAGGTCTCTGTACTAATCCTCGCCGTGCAGGGCGGGCACTTTGCGGCGCTGGAGGTACCGGACTTGCTCTGGGCAGATGTTGAGGACTTCGTGGCCAAGGTCTGGAAGACTTGATGGATCGAACTCATGTGCCTTTGTATTTCAGAGCAGTTTAAGATATATAGATTACATTGGATTGCTCTACTTAGGCTACGACGTCTTCCGTGGAGACATAAGAGCCGTCCCATACACCTAAGATATATGGCCGAAACATTTCGGCCCCCCAACCATCTCAACATGGTCTTACGTCGCAGCCTTCACAGGAGCATAGAAGGGAAGGTAGGGGTTAATATTAATAATAATAATAATGATGATGATGATGATGATAATAATGATGATTAGTTTATAGACCGTCCTAGCCGCCGAAGGTAGCTATGCGGTAGGCGGCCGGCTCCGTGTCCGCTAGACCCGTTTAAGCCTAAGTGTTAGGATAATAGGCCCTGGCATGCCCTTTGGGTGCTTATACCGTGAGTTCCACGTGCTTATCACGTGCTATGCACGGCCACCAGTATATAACGCCGCCAAGGGGCGAATCCTATACCACTAAGGATTCGTATCTAAGAATACGACTCTTTGAAGGCTTCCTGCTTACAACCAACTCATTTGCTCACATTTAGACTCTAATAATACAGCCTGGTGGGCCTTGATGAACCGGGATGCTAATGTAGATTAGCGTATGTTAGCCTTCCTTATCCCTATGGCCTGCGGAGGCCGATGAGGTGTATAAACCATCACTATTATTATCCCCGATCCTGTGGAGGCTGCGCCGTAACACCCTTGCTATGACTTGTACTCGTGCTCGCGCCCTCATGTCTGTCCTCCTTTCCTCTAACCTCACTGGTAACGGTGACGTGGCTCTCCTTCAGAATGTGCTTCTGGCTCCCGCTATCACTCAGCTCCTCCCAGTTGTGCTTGCCTGCATCACACGTAGTAAGGCAGCCATTTTCGTTGTTGATGCGCAGCGTGTCCAGCTTATGGCTGCGACGATATGTATGGCATCCAGACGGTCCGGACTTGTTGTCCGATGCGCGCGACCGCTCGGCAAAGTAGGGAATGTATCTGAGCAACGGGCGTAGAGCCGGAAGGGAGCCGGCAATTAGACCGATTCCTGATTCAGTGATAGACCAGACGGCAATGTTGGCGATGCCGTAGAGGTAGTCGCCTGGGTTGTTGTAGTTGAGTAGGTAGCGGAGCCGGACGAGGGTAGCTGTACTGGCACTGTAGCATTGAGGATCTCTGGTCAGCATCCGCAATGGTGAGGCAAATTAAAAAGGTATGATTGCTTACACAACACCGAGGGCGAGGACGACGGCGACTGGGGCCTTGATGCGGAAGCGGAGTTGCACGTTCCACAAGATGAAGGCGGGCAGAATGGCACAAGACCAATCTGTCAGAATGGAGACAGAAGAGATGAAGTAAGAAACGTTGGTGATGACGCTGGCGTCGGCGCAGGTGCCTTTGCGCTTATCCCAGGTGGCGGCCACAGGGTGGCACCAAGCCAGCACAGCAATGTCGGTCGTCAATGCGGCAACCGTACTGAGGAACATGATCATGTAAAGGGCGCATTTGATGGCCTTGTTGGTGGTAATGCGCAGCAGGGCGATGCAGATGGACGCTTTGATGGGGACGGTGCTGGCGACGTAGAAAAGCTGGAAGAACATGAACCACTAGGAGGTGTCAGCAGGCGGCTTCTTGGAGCATATTGGGGGCTGGAACAACCCTGCGTCCTTCTCTATCATAGAAATCAGTTAATCTCTCTGCGTGCGCGCCGACGCCATTGTACGAGGCTGAAATGGTCGCTTGACATGCTAAAGTGTAGAATATCTAGAGTCTTGTGAGCATCGCCCCTCGATCAAGTCTTAAAGGAGGTTTTCGGAAGACGTACGAGACCAGCAACCATAAGGTAGTCATCGGAACCTAGTGCTTTGATTCTGTATCTTACAACACCGCGAGAAATGACAGTAGCCCAGGACAAAGCGAGAAGAACGATCGAGACAAGGGCCAAAGTGAGGCCCGGACCGGTGGGGGTGAGAGTCATGGCGATGCAGGGCACCTGTCGATGCAGGCCTGGGATGGACCGGCCATTGCGGATATATACCGCTGCAACCAACGGCTAGCACCACGGCGAGGGGTTCAGGAGGATTACTACGGCGACGACTAATTTCGTGGTCAACCAACCCCACGGTACTACCCGAGCCGTTCCTGAGAATGGCTAACAGTGGTGATGGCAAAAGGGACGGGGAAGGAGGCTGTGGCGCCGTTCTACTGGCATAGCAGCGTCCTTCGCTGTATCGATCCGCGGGGATGTGCGGCGGGGAGAGGAGTGCCTGAGTCTCACTGTTAGGGCAAAGACGGGTAACGTTGGGGTGGCACTGATTATTGCTATCCTATGCACTTATTAAAGAGTACAAGACGAGAGACAAAGGTTCGAAATAGAGTAGAGAGGAGGCATTGTTAAATACAACTTGAACATGTAAGTGGTGAGCCATATAACGTGACGGGTGAGTCAGAATATGTATCTGAAAATGAGCGGCATTCTTCGTGTGAACCATGACACTGATCTACTTCGGTTGGCACTCGGCGGAGAGAGGTGAGATCCAACAGGCGAGGCCTCCCAGTTACCACCCGTTTTCAGCCTCTTGTCATTGCCATTGACTGGTTTCCGCCATTTTGATCGATCAATCGTTCGCTCAATCTTCCAAGGAACGTGAGGATGATAAGAACCGCTCACTGCTCGGAAGTCGCTCCGCCGGTGCTTAACCGATTTTGTTTCCTTTTAGATAGAAAACAATATTATCGCAATTCTCCTGGAGCATCCTTGCGTAGCGTCGCCAAACATTCGACGACTCAACTATGGCGGAGTTAGCCCAAAGTTTAGGCATCCATGGTGCGGCCAACTTGGATTAAGTATGTAGCTATGCCATTAACTGGCTAATAGAAACCGGTAAAGACGCTGCGGCAATAAGCCACAGTCATAGGGCCTAGTTACATGATCGGACCACTTTTCAGCTCACGCAGGCAAGTGTTACGAACACGCCTCCGTGTATAGAGTTGTTGGGGCACGATCAGCCACCAGGCTAATCATTGCTGTACCTTTGTCGGCTGGCTAGCTACTCGCAGTGAACGGGGGGTTGGCCGAATGGCTTTGCAGCTCCGGCTGAAACCTAACACGGTTGTAACAGTAAGCGGAGACAGACTCCTAAGACCTGATTGGTAAAGCCAATACAACACGGCAGCTGTACGTGAATATCAGGCCACATTTGTCCCGCTCAGCCACTGGTTAGTTCCGTGCGGCGGATATAAGCTTTCCTTTCGGAACGTTCCCGCACGTATCAACGTAGTAGTATCTTGAGGCCTGCCCGAAGCAGAAAGAATAACCAAATACTACCTTTTACTTTATCGCTTACATAGTGAAAAGCCCAGATAGGCCGATGTATTTAATGCCCACATGATAACCTGTTGGAACAAGTTGTGCGACGGCTTGATCAATGATAAAAGAATCAATTGGAATGAGTTGGCATGGTGTTCGAGGAGGGCGGCCATAGAGTGGCCTTTTATCCTCTCCTGAATAGACTATACTTGGCGAAAGTAAAATACACGTGATTGATCCAACATAACCACTAGAGCTCGATATTGAGAACAGTTATCCATCGAGCAGGGCGCAGCCCTTCACAAGCGGCGGCGTTTGCGCCTTGTACAGACTCATTGACGACAGATCAAAAAAGTTCATGGAGACCTCGTCACCAAGTGTAAGCTCATAGGCGACTCCATCATTACAGGCGGTCGCATTCTGTGCGTCATGCTGGTACGTCGCCGTGGCATCGACGAACGGTTCGTTGATGAGAGACAGCAGCTTGCGGAACTTGAGCGGCGTGATCTCGATGCCGACGCCAATCGTCAACGGCAGCCCGAAGCGCGCCTCCACGCCCACCTGGCCAGACGCGGCAAACGTCGTATTCTTGAAGCCGGACTGAAAGCTCGGGACAGCGGCGTCGGACTTGTTGGCTGCGTCCAGCTGCGCGTGGAAGCTCGCAACCTCGTGCGACGCGCCCAGCAGGATCCGGCCTTTGCCATGCGCGCTTAGCGTGAGCTCGACGTCCATGGCCACGACGGGGCCGATGGCAATGATGTTGTAGAGAGAGAAGCCCGGGAGGCCGGTAGAGAAGATGGGCTGCGAGAAGGTCTGCGAGAAGTCGCTCTGCACTGAGACGCCCAGCTGAAAGTTCGTCTGCAGGTTCCCCTGCATCGAAATGTTGCCGCTGCGCAGGGCGCCGCCATTCTGGAGGGTGAAGTCCAGGTCACCTGTGAGGTGGACTTGGACGCCGATGCTGCAGCCCACGCAGAACAATTCGACCGGGTTGGGCGCAACGCTCTGATATATATTATAAGCTTGGCCCCAGTACTTGGAGTCGGCTGTAACGTTCGGTTGCAAATTGATGGTGATGTTACCGGTGCTATCGGGGGCGTTCTGGTTCGTTGATTTGTTCAGGTCGTGAATGAGGTCGTCGAAGATGCCCCTTGTTTGCACACTGTCGGTAGTCCCTGTGCCCTCAGAGACGATTCTCGTCCCCCAACTAATCTTGCCGCCAATTATAGCCTCTTTAACAGGGATTTCCTGAGCGATAAGTTGGACTGCGAGAGAGCTTTGGTTGAAGGCCACATCGGAGACAAGCCAGTATGTGGGCTGACCGGCGGGAGAACTCCCGCATGACACGTTGAAGGTAACAGCCAGGAAAGGCGTCGCGTTTACCCATGCCTCTTTAGCATGTGTGCGTGAATCGATATCTGTAAAGGCAATTTGCAGACCATCCGAAAGACAAGTGCTGTTGGAGATATATTGAGAGTTTTCCAGAAGAACGGAGGGATAGGTGAAATTCGCCGTCATAAGCGCGAAAACCTGGTCAATGTCTGACTCTGACGTAGTATTGTTACTGTAGAAGATAGACCCAGTGTTGTTAGGGACCAAGTGTGCGAGATCAGACAGGTCGTGGTCCGGTGACAGAGTTGGTACCAGAGTTGGGACATCCACCAATGTCGTCCATGAAGTGTTGACGGCCGGAAATTCGTCAAGAGAAGTGTCAGATTGGGGCATCGAAGTACCAAGCCCTACGCAAATGAGGAAACAAAAGAGAGCTTGGTAAAGCATTGTGTTTAGCAGAGAAAATTAAAGGAGGAACACACTAGTATTAGGAAAATCTCCCGTTACTAGCCAAGATATATAAATCCGATGACTCATTGTTACTCTTACCGATCCGCGCTAAATGAATAGAAATACCTTTTAAAAGAACCTCTAGACCCATCTGGAATTTTAAGTCCGAGTTCAAAAACTCAAACCTCTTACTAGATTTTATTGAAATGTATAATAGCGACGTAATATTAAGCTTTTGTTAACTATCCACTGCTCCGTATAGAAGAAGCCCTATATAGGCCTACTTACTCGTGTGGGAAGTTTGCTAAAGATAGTATGACAAAGAGCTAATTCTTATAGTAGCTATAGCTCCTGCGGTTACTGTTAACACGGCCTAAATATAATAGGCGAGTGGCCTGGGAAGCTCTCTTATGGAGGAAAAAACTAAGAAACGGACGTACCGGCTAGTTATTCTAACTACTTAAAGTCATTATGTTTATCTAATAATCTTAGTACGTTAAGAGCTATTTGTTAAAGTGTAGTTGCGGCATTAATAAAAAAAGGCCATGATTCAATAAACCGAGACTTCGGAGCGAATACGAGAGAATACTAATACTATAGTCGCCGGTAGTTATTAAGGGTGTGTTTGGTGCGCTTTCGTTTCAGGAGTGGGGCGGTGATGAATATCTAGGCTAGAGGCCGATACTAGGATGCTTTTAGGCTTAATATCGCGGTGGAAAAAATTATTCTTATAGATATACTCGAGGCCGGAGATAATTTAGAAGAGCATACTTTTTAACCGTTAAGAAGTCGAGACGTTTACGGTTGCGCGCTTCTATAAGCTAGTAGAGATTACTATCTATATACTTTATAGTAATATGCAGCTTCTTACAGGTTCGAGCAAGATGTTAAGAGCTAAGATAATATAAGAATAGTTAGGTAGCGATTATAGAAGGATAACTTCTCTAAGCTCTAGATACTAGTCAAAGTTGACTAGGGTGCCCGTCGGCACGACATAGGCGCCTGCGCTCTGTACGCGTGCTAGTAAGACGCTGCTAAAGCATCCGTTACTAATATTCTTTAATATCTCGAACTTGTCTTCTAAGCAGACAGCCCTGTGAGAGCCTGAAGACCTGTCCTGGAACGAAGTATTATCTATAACTGTTATGTTGACTGCGAACGAACACGAGCGGTAAGTCGCTACTTATGGGATTATGGATGAGAGAAAGACTGAGAAGATGGGGTTGTAACTGATTTAACAATAATCGAAATTAAACTCCTAAGTTAGCCCTGCTCGTTGTAGAACAGGAAATGGGAGAGCGTGCGAGACTAAATACTACGAGCGGGGCAGGATGGCTGACCGAGGGTCAGACGGCGCATCAGGTGGCTGGCGAAGGGACGGGAGAGCGAACCGTCCTGGATATTAGTTATTATGTGCTGCGACATGTGATATTGACGTTGCTGGATTTGTTCCTAAGCACTTTAATTGCGCCTAATTTTTTACGATTTTTTCTTCTTGCTACCTTCTGCTATTAACCCTTGTAGTTCGACTACGTAAACCTACTGCACGTATCCGCGTCGTTGTAGCTAGTAGTGTACTTTAAGAGACGCCTATCTCATAAATAGCTAAGTGTAGAAGGTAATGATTGCAAGCTTACGTCACGACGCGTTAACCACAACAAGTATAACAAGCACATCCCTCCTTTCTTCGCTTGGGCAACATGAAACGCAAGCCAGATGGGTGTAGAGAGTGGTGTGAAAAAAGTAGACACCGCTGTTACACTGAACTGTCAAATTACTGCTACCTAGATAGATAACGGGTAAAGAAGCAACGCATTCTTTTAACGAGGCAGCGTAAATCTTGTAACGAGCATGAAGATGTTGGATTTTTTGGTAAAGAGTAGTGAGGTCAGAAAAGAGTGTAGACTCTGCCTGTATTTGAAGAGGTGAAAGAGTGTCTTCATATACACAACTTCAGACAGTATAACCGAGGCAGTAATAGATCCGAGGAGATTGCATTACCGAGGGTAGGGAGTGACCGAGGAAGGAATCAATGTGGTGCCTGAGGAAGTAGTGAGATAGTCCGACAGAAGAGTATAGGACTGGCGTGCATGACGTCAAGGTAGAAAATGTCTGATCTGCAAGGTGCATAAAACCATGTGATAATTGGCAGTGATGGTTATGACACCGCCCTTATGCAGGAAAGGACCATCCCATGATCATCCGCTTCACCGTCGACCTACGTGGACCTGATGATGGTATCCGGCAGTACCTCGTCGCCAACTATGGATCTTAGAAGTGGCTCCAAGGACGACGACTGGCCGTTTTCTAAGAAGCTCGGCAGGGAGGGTCCGCCTCTTCATCTTTGTCACGCAAGAGTATTGATCCTCCTCGTCCTCTTCTTCTTCGGCTTGACCTCGCAGCGAGAACGAATTCTTGGAACCATGCCTTCAAGCCACGCGCAATTGCCCTGCAATATGCGTCAGACTGCTCAACCTGAAATTCGCTATTGCCCAATACTGGGTCTTCCGTTATGGCGGCGGCCGGTGCCTTGCGACGGGGCAACCCCTTCTCACTCTACGAGCACGCCGCACAGCTGAAGATCTAGGCAAAGCAGCCTCTTGACGATGTACGCGATCATAGACGCAGCTTCCGCTAACTCGTACCACGTCATTGCCCCACTTGTCGCCTAGACGCCCGCTTAACGGGTTCGTTGAGGGCGGTCGAAGCTGGTCTGTATTTCTCTTCGCAAGAGCTTACCCGTGTTTCCATCTCGTCGAGCCGGCCGGTCGCAACGTGCTAGGTCACGAGCACCACGCCTACCAAGACCCTCGCTAAGTTTCCTCTATACGTACCGGATCGGCTCTCTCGGAGAGGCCTTAACGAGTTCTCGGGTTGAACCTTAACAAGGTCTTCCCGGTCGGACGCCTGGAAAGCCTTAATAGGTTTTACACTAAGGGCCTAGAACACATCAGCCTAACACGTTCATAGAAGAGGTTTGCCCGTGCCCTTACCGCGTTCTTAGCGACCTTAGAGCCGGTATAAGCCTAAGGGTATCCTGTCATACGTCTAGGGTGCGTCTACATTATATAGCTAGCTACGAGCTAGATAGTTGTACGTCGGGTGGTTTTCGTATTCCAGTTTCCCTCGATAGGCCCCCCTGGATAGATGGTCGCGTTACCTAAGCGGAGGTAGTAGGCAGCGCAGTTACAGTCGCGGTCTGGCGCGTCAATGAAAATTTTTCGCGTCGAAGCCGCATTCCAGCAGCGTGCAATAGCGTGCTGCAGACTACGATCCATCACCTCTATACTTAGCTACTCATCAGAGACGCTCCTCTAATGGGTATTACCAGCCGCGGCGACGTGGACGGGTGTAGTGGGGTTTCGCGGCCCCAACAGGAGTAGTTAAGAGTGCTGTTCTTGCGCGCAGGAAGCGTCAGGCGCTGAACTAGCTTGTATAGTGGCTTACGCGGAACCGTTTCCGATAGGGTCACAGAAACCTAATAAGCCCTACCCTTCCGCTCCCAGCTCCCGCGACTGAAGTAGCAATTAGCGCGTTAATATCGGGACGCGGGTTCGTTTCCATGTGGACGGAGACAAGGTCTAGTAGCAAGGTAAGGAGCTTTCCGCGCCTTAAGACAACGGGTTGAAACCCACGCGAATAGGCTCGCAAACTACAAGCTCAGGCGGTCCTCGGGCGGAGCATATTGTGGCAGTACGCGACCATCTGCAGGAACAAAGCCACAAGAGGTAGGGCCTTAGCCAATAAAGCATATCCCCTTCCCGAAAACAGCCCACCCATCAACACCCCCCGGCCGCTACCACTAAAAATTGGCTTTGTTTAAAGGGCCGTATCGACGAAATGCGCTTAGACCGAAAAGGTTCTCATTTGGGATAGATATATCTCGTCGCAGCTGGTCTCTATAAGGATACTGCTAAATACTTTTTCTACGCAGTGTACATAAGAGAGAGGGACGTGTGAACGTGTCAGTGCCAAGTACTAATATACTTGTGCAGGCAGGATGCGCAGCAACGCCGAGTGGTTTGCGGAAACGAAACCAATTGGCTGCAACTTCAGCTATGGCTCTTGAGGCTTGCGAGAGAGAAGTATTTAGCCAAATGTGGGAGGAGAATACTTCCTAATAGGATTGTGCTGAGAGAGCCATGCTCCGCCATTGGGTAAGACATGGATTAATCTCTTGTACTCCATGAAACACGGGGGATTGTGCCGCCCACAAGGATAGATAACGAATCCGACGGTCCGGGAGCACCGGACAACTCAAGGCTGCACGGAAACTTACAGCTCTGATCGGCGCGGATTGCTTCTAGGGCAAGGAACAAGTGGCGCAGGCTCAATTCGCATCAGGCGCTTTGAGGCGCCTCAGCAATCTTAGGCACGAGTGTTCTCCTTGGGTATCTGCTGCGATGGTGGGATATAATAGTCTCGCCCTGTCACAGTCAAGCCTTAACTTTGCAATCCTTTGCCATATCGACATATCAAAGTTTTGCAAGATATATTCCTCAACTCCTTTTACTGGTTGCTCTATACCATCTTCATGTCGCCTATTGTCACGGCCAAGTCTAAGGGGCTTGCTGGGCTTGCTCGTCCTCCCCCCGGAGTAACGCCAAATTTCGACAACCCAATGTCCCGTGGGGGACCAATTATAGTCGTAAATATTATATTTCTACTGCTTTCTACCTGTGTTCTCTTTCTGCGAGTGTATACTAGACGGTTTATTGTTCGCCTTATGGACCTTTCAGACTGTAAGCAATCCGGATATTAGGAAGAGAGGATATATGCTAATAAGAAAGACATTATAATTATCGGACAGGTGCGTGGCTTGCAAAGGCGTCGCAGCTTACTTATAGCTCAACGTGTCCCAATTAGCTCCTCTCGGTCGGTTTCGCTACAGTGAATATTCTCCGTAAGTTTATACATTGGACGTTATCTGCTTCGTTGCTATATAAGTAACCAAAATAAAGTGGTTAGAGACCACATCTTAGGGACGCACAGCTGGGATATTCCTTTAACAAAGCTCAGTCATAGCATGAAAGCAAGTAACTACCATCCCATGCTAATAATGCAAATATTCGGGCAAAGATATTGCTATATAATATGCTAACGACGTCGTCAAACTAGTTGTCAATTCTACAGGCCTCATTTATGTGGCTCGCTATTATGTGCGCTAAGGTTTCGATCCTGGTATTTTATATCCGACTATCATCGCACAAGTACTTTAGGATCATTACCTACGGAACTATGGCGATTATCATCATATACGGCGTTACAGGGTCTCTCCAATTTTTGTTCGCCTGTCGGCCGATTGCGAAGTTTTGGGATCCTACTATTACCTACGGATCATGCTCTGACAACAATAAATTCTGGATATCCAACGCCGCCGTCAACTCTGTTACAGATATCATAATGGTGATTCTACCTATCTTAATGCTCTGGAACGTGCGCATTCCTAAGAGGCAAAAGATTGGGTTAATTCTTATTTTCATGACTGGAATATTGTAGACTTCCCCCCAATCCAATTATAGAGCAAGGACTAACATATACGCAATAGCGTCTGTATAGCTAGCTTTATAAGGTTGTACTACCAGGCGAGGTTATCTCGTCTGAGAGACGCATCATGGAACTCGGTTATAAATACTATATGGGTGTAAGTTGTATATTTTGTTCGAAAGTCCTTAAACCATTAGAGACGCTTTTTAACGAACCAACTTATAGAACGGTCGAGCTATTTGTTGGCTTGTCATGCGCAAGCTTGCCTCATTTTAAACCCTTCCTCCGGCGCCATCTCCCAAAGCTGCTTGAGATCAGCGGCTATGGGTCAGGAAACCTGTCAGCGCGGCGGACAAAGACTTCCTCTCGGGCAGCACCCGGGACTCTGCCACTGAACGATGAAGATGAGGTTTCGTTATGCAGAGGAGGAAATGAGCTGAACGGAGACATCCCACTGGCGCGCTTTAATTCGGCCACAAAGCCGAGCAAGACTGACTGCGTTTCGGTTACAAAGGACGGCCAACCCGTTACCGTGTCCATCCTTGCCGGCAAATCCATCTCTCAAGGAGATGATGACAGCCAAAGAGCAATTCTAGAAGCCGAGCCACCTGAGGCGACCTCGGACATCAATGTTGAAGAATATTCTCATCAGAACGGTTACTAACTCTGTTAGCTGATTCTGCTGTATGGGACTAGAAAGTGCCGGGTTGTTGCTTAAATTGCTTCCTGACGGACGGCCTGGTCGTGGAAGATGCTCATAGTGGAAGGGCCTTGGAAAACTTGGCGGGAGATGTAGAGCGAAGAAGGTCGGGTAGCGTGTTTCCACTCGGCTGTGGCTTCTTTGGCGGACGCGTTGCTTGGCCAGATGGTCTCTGCTCGTGGCTCGGCTCAATGGCGTTAAGCGTGGCATGGTCTCTTACAAAAGGCTGGACGCTAGGCAGACCGTGAGAAGACTGGCTGGCAGAATACGAGCGAAGATCTACTCGAGACCTACGCGCCGGTTCTGCCTGAATTTAAAAGGGGAATTTTGCCGCACATCAAAAAGCGCAGTGGAGGCTGCGGTGTGGTTGCTCTCGCTGAGCAGAGCATGTGTGGTATGCATGGGCTTGCTGACGCTCTGCTGGTCTGCTGCCATCCTCCGGGCTTCCTATTCCGGCCACGCGGCAGCCTGCTGTCTCCGGACTGACCGCTTCTTCTGCTCTTGAGGATCCATCCGCTCTGCCTCCGTGCACGGCGCATTGTACTTGGTTGGAAGCGAGGCCAGCGGAGCATTCGACGCGCTGTGGGTCCTGGTTCTGGGCGTGTACCTGCATGAGACGGCATCCTTGCCCTTGTCCACCCGCGCCGCTGGCCATCGTGTCGGGGCTGCTGGCGGAGCGGAATTCTTTGGTGGAAGAAATCGGGCCAATCCCCGCACTCACGGGCCTCCCTTCTGTCTGTTCTCCGCACTCGCCTCGCCCCTCCTCGCTCCGCCCGCAAAATGTGCGGCCATTTCGGTCGTCGACACCCCGAACGGCCCATCCGCGCCGTCGCCTCCAAGCAGCTGCCCATCCGCCCGTCGTCTTTTCTGCCAGCCAAGCCCGTGTGTGTCCTGATGTCTGGCGTCCGGCCGTCCGATCGCGCGCCCGACGCTGCTTTACCCGACGTGGAGCTCTGGGCGCCCGCTATATGAAGGCAGCATGTCGCCAGCTGCGAGGAGGCGGCCCGGCCAGGAGACTGTCTTCGAGCGGGCGCAATGCTGTCGCCGCCCTCCACGATGGCGCGGTTGCTGTCCGTGACGTCGGCGCTGCTGCCACTGCTTGCCCAGCTGCCCTCCGCCTCCGCGCAGGAATGGCCAATCCACGACACCGGGCTCACCGATGCCGTCCAGTGGGATCACTACAGCTTCATCGTCGAGGGCAAGCGCGTCTATCTCTTCGGCGGTGAAATGCACCCCTTCCGCCTCCCCGTGCCGGAACTGTGGCAGGACATTGTCCAGAAGACCAAGGCGCTGGGCTTCAACACCTTCTCCTTCTACACCAATTGGTTCTTCCACAACCCGCATCCCAACGAGACCGACTTCGAGACCGCGGCACACGACATCGGCCGTCTCCTCGCCTATGCCAACGAGGCCGGCCTGTTCGTGGCGGTGCGCCCCGGTCCGTACGTCAACGCCGAGCTCAACGCCGGCGGATTCCCGCTGTGGGTCACGACGGGCGCGTACGGCGAGCTGCGCGACGACAACTCGTCCTACGCCGGCGCCTGGACTCCCTACCAGGACCGCATTGCCCAGATTGTCGCCCCCTACCAGATCCACAGGAACGGCACCGTCATCAGCTACCAGCTGGAGAACGAATACGGCGAGCAATGGCTCAATTCGAGGACGAAGACGCCCAACCCGCCCGCCGTCAACTACATGGTCCAACTGCACGAGAACGCGCGCAGGAACGGCATTGACGTTCCGACCACCCACAACAGCCCCAATCTGAACGATTTCTCGTGGTCCAAGGACCAGGACACCGTGGGCGCCGGTGGGAATGTGGATGTCTTGGGACTGGACAACTACGTGGGTGGCCTTCCCGTGTGACGAGATGATGATCCGCTGACCCCCTGCAGCCTCTTTGCTGGTCCTGCGACCAATCCGAATGCACCGGTGTGTCCAACGACTACAAGCTCGTCGAGTACTACAGCTGGTTCCAGAGGAATACTCCGAGCGTGCCATCCATGATGCCCGAGTTCCAGGGTGGCCGCTACAACCCGCTGGACGGAGATGCGGGCCAATGCCTTGAGCCAATGGGTCCTGAGTTCCGTAACCTCTTCTACCGCCACAACATCGATCAGAAGGTCACCGCCATGGTCCTTTACACCCTCTTCGGCGGAACAAACTGGGGGTGGATGGCCGCTCCCTTCATTGGCACGAGCTACGATTACGCCGCCCCGATTGCCGAGGATCGGTCGCTCAGAGACAGCTGGTACGAGACAAAGAGTCTGGCGCTTTTCACGAGGGTCGCCGAGGACCTCCGCGAGGCGGACCGGGTGGGCAACAGCACCTCGTACAGCACGAACTCGGCCGTGCTCGCCACCGAGCTCCGCAACGCCGAGACTGGAGGCGCTTTCTACATTGCCAGACATGCCAACTCAGTGACCGGCGAGCCTGTCGCGTTCCACCTGCGCGTGAAGACGTCCATTGGAAACTTGACCATTCCGCAGAGGGAGGGACAAATCGAGCTCAACGCTCGTGAGGCCAAGATCGTGCCGACTGATTTCCGCTTTTCCGGACAGAAGCTCATTTACTCCACTGCCGAGGTTTTCACGTATGTTGAGCTGGACGGCAAGCCGACTGTCGCACTCTGGGTCCCGGACGGCGAGAGCGGCGAGTTCTTCCTTGAAGGCAAAGGCAACGTCTCCGCAACGGCCTCTCCCAGCGATGGCGTCACATTCCACCAGGATGCACGCGGATTGATTGTCAACTTTGCAAACCAGACCGGCACCACCGTCATTGATACCGATGCTGCGCGTTTCGTTCTCCTCGACCGCACTGACGCGTGGAAGACATTCGCTCCAGTGCTCACCACTGACCCTCACGCCCCTGTCGACCAGACCGTCCTGGTCCAAGGCCCGCATCTCGTCCGGACCGCCACTGTCGAGGATGACACTCTCAAGCTGACAGGCGATACCAGCGAGGAAACGACTCTTCAGATCTTCGCCTCCGCCTCCATCAAGGCCGTCACCTGGAACGGCGAAGCCCTCTCCACAACCTCCACCCCCTACGGAAGCCTCACAGCCACCCTCTCCGGCCCCGCCGAAGTCACCCTCCCCTCCCTCTCCGCCCTCTCCTGGAAGACAGCCCCCAGCCTGCCCGAAATCGCGCCCAACTACACGCTCTCGCCCGCAGTCTGGAAGCCCGCCAACGCTAGCACCACGCCCTCGCAATTCACCGCCGCCACGACGCCCTACCTCTACATCGACGCGCTCGGCTTCCACGTCGGCAACCACATCTACCGCGCGACCTTCACCGGCCCCGCCTCCGGCGTCTACCTCGCGCTGCAGGGCGGCACCGGCTTCGGGTGGAGCGCCTACCTGAACGGGCGCTTCGTCCACGCCGAGCCCGGCTCCTCGGAGCTCGAGGCGACCAACGCGACGATCGCTTTCACCAACGCCACCGACGGAGAAAACGTGCTCGTCATCCTCATGGACAACAGTGGCCACGAGCAGCGCGCCGAGGCGCTCGAGATCCGCGGCATCACCAACGCCACGCTCCTCGGCAACGGCGCCGGCTTCGACGCCTGGCACGTCGCCGGCACGGCCGGCGAGGCCGCCTCCACGACGCTCGACCCCGTGCGCGGCGTGTACAACGAGGGCGGGCTGGCGGGCGAGCGCCTGGGCTGGCACCTGCCGGGCTTCGACGACTCGGCGTGGGCCGCCGGCTCCCCGAGCGAGGGCTTCTCTGGCGCGGCGGTGCGCTTCTACCGCGCGCGCGTCGCGCTGGATGTGCCGGCCGGGCACGACGCCGCGGTGCACTTCACCATGAAGGCGCTGGGCAGCCAGGCGGTGCGCGCGCTGCTGTACGTGAACGGCTATCAGTTTGGCCGCTTCCGGCCGGCGGTGAGCACGGCGACGGACTTTCCCGTGCCGCCGGGCGTGCTGGATTACGCGGGCGAGAATGAGATCGTGGTGGCGGTGTGGGCGCAGAGCGAGGAGGGGGCGCAGGTGGAGGTGGGGTGGGAGGTGCAGGGCGTTGTGAGGAGTGGGTTGGATGTGAGATTTGATGGGGCATATTTGAGGCCTGGCTGGAGCGAGGAGAGGTTGGCGTATGCTTAGAGGGGAAGGAGGTGAAGTTACCGATCCCGTCCGAAGGGAGGATTTGTGCAAATTCCGCTGGTCTGTTATGGGTACCTGCCGTCTGTTCCGTTTTTTTTTTGCTGGCACCGGCATTGAGAGAGCTTACTTCTGCAGGGTTCGGGGCAGATGGCGAGGTGGTAATGCAACCAAAAAAAGAGATGAGAAATGTTTTAATCAATGCTGTTTTCTCCGCCGCTACTGCGCTCTTCTCCATAGCCGTTCGTCGTTACGAGACGGATTGAAGGCGATCCGGAGGATGGGCTGTCGTCAATGTCTGACACATGCATGTCCGCGTAGTTCGACCGAGTCCTGAATGGGTGTGTTCCTTCTGGGAAGGAAAGGGTGGGCAAGCACGCGTGTGGTTCTCTCCGAAGGTACGGTCGACGACGGACGTACCCCTATCCTCAGCCAGTTCCGGCTCAGGCTCATCCGAGCTCCAGCGCCTGTTCCCGAATGGGCAGCGGCAGCACCGCATACAAGGCAAAAATTGCGCCGCCGAGCGCGCCCGCCTTCAGGCGGACGCACGCGCGCAGTGACGACGGCGGCATGTGCTACCCCACGGTATGGAAGCGACCTGACAGCTTTTTAATCCGTAGGTTCTGCTGTTGTTTCGCGGGCTTACTATCAACCTCGTCACTGCTAAAGCATGTGAGGCTAACAATGTTCACTTTCAGCAGCGGCTTTGAGATGTGTTATCCAGCAATGTCCAGCTTGCGCAATGCTCCTGGCCCTGACTCCTGCTGGGCGGGACGGTGCTTCTTGGATGAGAAGGGGGCATGGGCAGCCGCGCTGTTCGCAACTCGGACACCTTGGGAAATCGAGGACGAGGCCAGGAAGGCGGTTTTGGTCCTTCCGCCTCAAGCAGCATGACAACAATGCTTCTCTGATCCAGCGCTCAGCTTGTCCTTCACATCATCAGCATCGGCATCAGCTACCACAACTATTGTCATTCATATACATCTGCCCAGCCATCCATAGCATTTGCGTCGCCTTGTCCCAGCACGGTATTCCCCTCACTGCAGCACCGCTGATTGCAGTCCGCTCGCAACGCTTTGCAGCACATACCGCCATTCTCGCTCTTCATCCAGCTATTCGTTTCGCTGCAACCATGACCACCACCACGATCCACATCGAGTTCCCACACCTTCCCGAGTGCGGCATCTCGATGGAGAGCCTCAAAACGCACACGCGGCGCACCCTCTCCGCCGAACTTGCGAAGAACGAAGCATTCAAAGCCGATCATGAAGCCCTCCAGAACGAGCCGCAATGGAGACGAGCAAGCACGCCCTTCCAGATGATGAGCGCTGTGCGTACCCTCTCCGACCCCGTCTCCCTTGTTCAGTCCTGAACTGACCTTGTCCTCCTTCTCAGTGGGACGACTTTAGGCGACGTGCTGCCCTGTCCAAGCGAAAATCAGTCTCCTGGTCCGATTGTCAAGACAGTGCGGGTTGCCCACCAACCCTCGAGACTCGGTTGCCAACAACAGGCGCGCGGCAATTCACCACCCACGGCGTGGAAACCCTAGGCCCCGACAAGGAAGACCCTGGCCACGAGGAACCTAAAGATCAGTCCGGGGATCAAGACAACACGCCAAATGGCAGCTCCACAGGCAACGGTGGAGCCACCGGCGGAGGCAGCGGCGACCAGCGTGGTGACGAGGGCGACGACGACGACCGTGACAAGAACAATCGCCGAGCTCATGGCAAGGACAAGGAGGAGGAGGATGATGCCGAGGAGGAGCAGGAAGAGCACAAAGGCGAAGGGAAGAAGAATGATGGAGGTGATGACGACGCGACAACTCCCTCCCCGAACAACGACCCGCGCCGCCTCTCTACCGCGGTAGCCCTTGGGAGCAATCCTCCAGACGACAGCATCACCCCAAGCCCGAGCAACCGCTCCGAACCCGGCATATCGATCCTCGACCTTCCCATCGCAGAGTACGGCGAGGACTTCATTCGCTACGTGATCCCCCTCACTCGCCCCACCCCCCAAGGCGTCCTGGCACTGTACGTCGTCAGGGGCGACATCTACCAGCAAGTCCTCAACGTGGTGCCACGGCAGCCTCTCACCCGAGGGGCGAACGAGTGGAGGCGAATGGCGGACGAGCTCGTCGCGCAGCACCCCGTCGATCTCCACCCCGGACAACACGTCGAGAACGTGGTGCTGGCGACGCGCCGGCGCGCCCTAATGTGGACGGTGCTGTTCCTCGAGATGCGCCGGCGACACACCGGCCTCGCCACGGCCGACACGGCGCCATACATCGTTGCGGACCACGCCCCTGCCCAGAGCACTACGCAGGACGGGCAGCCCCCTGAGAGCAATGGACTGGTGCAGAGAGCTCGCCAGCGAGCCCGTCGCGGGAGGCGCCGCGCCACCGAAGGCGTCGCGAAGATTTGGGGCAAGCTGTCGAGGCGGAAGAGAGATGGCGATGATGACGGTCACAATCGCAACGAGGGCAACAGGCCGGCCAAAACCCCGGCGTAAAATCTCCCTCCAGCGGGGGGAGGGAAGGATAATAACAACGCAGGCCAAACCGCGGTCAAGACTTAACGGAAGTGATGCACAGCACACGGAAGGTTTATTGAAGTACACTGCATCAGCCCATGATAGCTATTCAATGAACACCATGTCAATCGTTTACATGCTCTGTGTCGTCCCTTTGCTTGTTGATGTGAGCCTCCTACATATGGGGGTGGGCTGAAATGCTGTGCCAACTCATCATTTCCGCTGCACGACACCTCCACTTGGACACCCAGCACGGTACCACCTTGACTCTTTCCACGGGCCACTACGCCCACTCCGGTCCCCCCTCCTTCCACCGCCCAGGAATGCGGCCTCGCCGACAGCACGCCCGCATCCTGCGTCAAGGTCAGCCCAGGCCACCGCCAGCACCACATAACTCTTTTCTCACTCCCCCGGACGCACGCCGCAACACCAGAGCCTATTTTTTAAGAATAAAATACAATACATCCTTCCAACACTGCGTCCAAAAACGCAATGATGCTCTTCAAGTTCATACGACGTCTAGTTTTTACTCATTCACGCATCTCAGATCTCTTCTTCTTCTTTTATTTTTTCCTCCGTCCCCTCTCTTCTCTCCGCGCCCGAGGGCTACATTCCCTTCCCGCTCCCTCACATCGACGACCCGCCCGCCGACGGCGACTTAAAGGGCACATGCAACCGATCCGCGATCAACGGCCTGCCGCTCCCTCTCCCTCTCCCCCTCGCCCTGCCGCCCCCCTCGCCCTCGCCCTCGCCCTCACTACTCCCCCCAACGTCGCTCATCTCGACCTCGACCATGGCCGGGCCCATGCCACTGCTGCCGGGCCTGCCGTCCTCACTACCGCTCCCGCTCCTGCCATGGCTGCTACTGCGCGAGCCCGGGCCCGACCGCATGCGCCTGATACCGGGGACGGCGGCGGGCTCGGCCTCGGCGGCAGCCTGGGTAGCGAGGTAGGCGAGCTCCTGGGTGGCGTGGAGCTTTGGAGTGGAGGAGCCACTGTGGCTGTGACGATGACTTCTTGACCTCCTTTCGCTGCTCACGTCAACAAGGGGTCCCTCGCTGCCCTGGAGGGTGCCGGCTTCGAGGTGAGGGCCGAGATCGTATGCACTGGGGTTGTTGTTGCTGGTGCTGTTGCCGTCCAGATTCCCCACGAGAGCCCTCTCGTCGAGTTGGACGGCGAGGGCGCGCTCCTCGGACTCGAGCTCGCGCAGCCAGCGGCGGGCCATACGGCGCTTGAAGCGGGCCCAGGGGCCGAGGTCGTCGACGGGATTGTAGCCGCGAGCTCGGATCGTCTTGTCCGGGTCGAACCAATGGCGGACAAGGCGCCACTTGAGGCGCTTGAAGACGCCGCCTTGCTCGGCGACCTCGACGCGGGTGCGGGGACCCTCGCGGGCCCACACTCGTGGGTAATTGTCGCTAAATTCGTGGAAGAGGTGTTCGTAGACGCCGCGCTGCGAGTCGGTGGGCTCGTTGTCGAGGCCGGGCCCCGCGCGCTTGAAGAAGAGCCAGAATAGGACGACGAGGACCATGAGCGGGACGGTGACGATGAAGTACCATTTGAGCTCCGGGTTGTTCTCGTCCTTGGAAAAAATGTCGACGTTCATTCCGAAGAAGCCTGAGATGAAAGTCAATGGTAGGAAGATGAAGGTGATCCACGAGAGCCGCCACATGCTGGTATCGAGCTGCAGGCCCAGGCGGGAATCGCGGATCTCGACGCTCTTGTACATCATGTCGGAGAGATTGCTGGTCGGCTTGATGAGATCCTCGTTGACCGAGTTGGCCACCTTGTCGAACTGCTCTGCCGACTGCGAGATCCATTCGTCGGGCCCGTCGTCGCCGGTTACTTCTTTCAAAATGTTGCGCACGTCTCTGGCAAGATCGAGGTGCAGGTAGGCCAGCTTCTCCACTTTGAGCCAGAGCGAGGAGTTTACCCAGAGTTCAGGAGCGCGCGACTCATCGGCCGGGTTCTCGTAGATTTTGTCTTCCTGGGCAGACCGTTAGCAACCAGCACCCAGAGACGGAGGAGAAGCAACACACCAGTATGCTGACGTGCGTCTCGCAAGCGTCCATAAACCTATGCCATCCTATCGCAATGGCCTTGAACACATCCTTCAGGACCAGATCCATGCATTCCACCGCCAATTGCTCATCCGTTTCCTTCTGTTCCTTCTTCAGATAAAACGGCAGCCTGCGCCACCTGGCCTCGATCTCGTTCCTCGCCTGGATCAACGTATCCTCCGGGCTGCTGCTCTGGGCATTCTCAAAGACAATAATCGTGTTCCCGTTATCCAGCTCCTCCAGCTGCGGGAAATAGCCGTGCCCATTCTTGCCGTTGGCAGCGCCATGATTGTAGTGATGGCGCGCCGACTCGTACTGCTTCTTCAAGCGGCGATACTCGCTGTACTCATCCTTATTGTAAGGGTTGCGCATCTGCATCTCGAAGGCCTGATCGTCGGCGTCGGCACGCAGCGACTCGCCGTCGCCGTCCTTGTGCTGGACGTACACGCTCAGGCGCTGGACAAAGACGTCGTAGCCGTACACGGGCGTCTCGAACGGATCGTACGCGTTCAGCTCCATCATCTTGACGCTCTCGTCGCTCTCGCCGCGGTTGTACTTGCGGGCGTCGTAGTGCTTCAGGTAGTCGAGGCCGAAGGCGCAACGGCTGATGCCGCGCCACGGGTCGCGCTGCGCCTTGAAGGTGCGGGCGTTGAGGACGGGCTTGCCGGCGCGCTTCTGGGGCCGCTCGAAGCGCGCCCACCGCCCGAAGGCGCTGCCGACCATGTCGTCGTCGTGCTCCATGTTGAACTTGCGCAGGATGTAGTGGTTCGCCCACGACGCGTTCTGCACGTGGATGACGCGCAGGATCGAGGCCGCGCGCAGCTCGCGGTCCTCGAGCAGCGTGCGCAGCCCCTTGACGCTATGGATCTCGCGGGCTTGGATGTGCCGCTTGCCGTCGAGTTCATCTGTGCGTTGCGTGAGTGGATTGAAGCTCTGCTGGGGGGGGAGGGAGGGCAGCTCGCGACCCACCTCGGCCTAGGTAGTCGATGACCAGCACCCTGCCTTCCTTCCAATCGTCCGGGTTCCATGGTGTGTTCCAATCAGGCGGAGGGCTGCGCCCGCGGCGGTAGAAGTTGGAGCGACGTTGGTTCTGGTGCGACTGGGGCGGGGGAGCGGTGTTGCGCTTAGGGATGGCTTGGTCGGGCGTCGCGGGGTCGTCTGGGGGAAGGACTCAGTAGAGCTGCTGGCGCCCAATTGCTCGAGTTTTCCAGGGAACATACCGGTGGGGAGGTCCTCTAGCGGCTCCTCGGCGCTGGTGTCTTCGACGGAGATGGAGGGCGCGGAGAAGGTCCGCCGAGGTTCTGGCGGTTGTGGCGTCGTCATGCGGGATGGTGCAGCCGTAGCAATTGCGATGCCTTTTTCTTCGGGCCACCTTGCAGCAGCGAGCAACACGGAGGGAAAAGGAGTGCAAATGAATCAGGAAAGCATATATTGCTAGCTGTAGGGCTGACACCAGAGCCGCATGAGAAGCTCCTCGCTCCTGCAGCTGGCCGCCTGGCGCCGAGCGCGGCTGAGTAGAGAGCAGGCGACAGGCCCGCTCCTGCTGACTCAAACGGGCCCCAAGCGAGCACGCGGAACGGCAGAAGAGGCATCAGTAGTCGATCCTGGCCGCCTTTTTCGCTGCGCCGATGGGGCTGAGATGCCGGTTTTCCATGCACGAGTCACCTGTGCACTCCACCACGCCCTCCCTGCTTGGGGGCCATTCGCGCTCCCCCACCATGTGAACTTCCTGTTTCCCCCGTGACCCGCGCCGCCCTGCTGCCCGCTCTCGCCCGAGGACGCCAATTAATGCTGTTGTTGATCGTACAAATACCGCCCGAACGGAGCACATGGCCCCGCGCACGAAAGCCAAACTTGACGCCGACAGTGTCGGCCCGCCTAGTCCGTCTTCCCACCCATGACCTTGGCCGCTTGGACGGCGTTCATCTTCTGGGTCCAGCCGGGCGCCGGTTGGAACTTGCGCACCGTGCGGACCTCGTCCGATGCGTATCCGGGAATGCGGATGTTGTAGTTGCGCTCCAGGATGTTCTGGATGTCGCGAATCTCCAGCTGCGATGATTCGCGAAGCTTGGCGAGCTTGCATGCAGACGAGACCACGTTGTCCAAGAAGTCGTCGGCCAGTTGGAGCATCGCCTGGTCATGGTTAGCACGTCAATCCAAGCACAGACGAAAGTGAAGCAGTAGACTGACCTCCTCGACCTCGGGTGAGAGTGCTTCGCCTGTGGGTTCGCCAGCTCCCGTCACCTGTCTGACCAACTCGTCCAACTTCTTCTTGCTCAGTACCCTGTTCTCGTCGCCCTCCAAGTGGTACTGCGGGTGTCCTGCGATGACGGGCTGGCCCATCATGCCAGGTGCACCGTTGCTCGGTCCTCCAAGAGTCGGCCTTGCCGGGCCCATGTTGACGGGGTGAGGTGGTGGAGCGTTGAGCGTTTTCGGAATGGGCATCTTAGGGTTGGAAATCTGCTCGCGATTGCCCATCGGCTGGTAGCCTTGCGCTGCTGGAATCTGCGGCGTGCCACGGCTGTCCGAGTACGCGCGCGCGGCGTTCGACATGGCTTGTCCGTGCGTCAGAGGTACGGGACCGTTGGGTCCGCCAGCGCTTTGCGGGTGCGGCGAATGCTGCATCTGGTTCATCTGCGATGGTTGTTGGGGGTTGAGAGGAGGGCGCTGCGGATTGATCGGCTGCTGTTGGCCCATCTGTCCGCTGAACGCGGGCTGGCCTTGTTGCTGGGGTCCGGAAGCTGCTGGGCTCATCGGCGGCTGTCCTGCGTTCATCTGCTGCTGACGCGCCGCCTGCACCGCCGCGTTGTTTGCCATCTGCTGATTGTTGCCGGCTTGCGCACCTTGCGGTTGCTGCTGCTGCTGAGGTGGGTGCGCTTGCTGACCGCCCATTTGCATCTGTGACTGCGACTGAGCGGGGGTAGGAGGTGCTGCAGGGTTGCCGGCGTCGTTCTTCACCTGCTGACCGTTGGGTTGCTGATGCGCCTGTTGCGGCGCTTGCTGCGACGGAGCCTGTTGCTGCGGCTGCTGCGGCTGGGGAGTTGGCTTCGGTTGCTGTGGTTGCTGCGGGGTTTGTGACTGTTGCTGCTGCTGCTGGTTCTGCTGGTTCTGCTGGTTTTGCGCCGCCTGCTTGAAATTCTCCTGCGACTTCCGAAATTCGGCCACCGAGTTCTTGACTGCGGTGTATTGCTGCTCCATCTGCTGCTTTTGCCCGCCCCAGTTCTGCGGGATCTCCTGTCCCTGAGCCTGGCGTTCCTGGACCATGGACTGCAGTCTTCGAAGATTGCTGGCAAGCTGTTCCTGCTTGTGCAGCATGGACGCATATGTATTCTTCATCTCCTTCAGCTTATTCTCCGCCTCCGGTGTTCCTGCGGCAATGTTGGGCGGGAGCGCATACGGGAAGGTCTGTACGTGCTGCAGGATCTGCGGGGGAAGGGCGGGCTGTCGCGGGCCGCCAGGCTGATGCGCGGCGGCCTGGCTCTGCTGGCCGGGCTGCTGTGATTGTTGCGCCTGCTGGCCTTGGCTCTGCGGTCTCTCCGGCGCGGGCTGTTGCGGCGGCTGTGACTGCTGGCCGGCCGCAGCGGCAGCCTGGTTGGCTTTCCACTCGTTCATCTCCTTGCCCATCTTCTTCGTAAACTCGAGCAGCTTGGCAGCAGCCGTCTTGTACTCCGGGCTATCTTTGTCATGTTTCTGGAAGGCCTCGTAGAGGCTTGCGACACCGCGAGTGTATGTGGCTTTCTGCGCGTCGGTCAGGTGCGGCAGCGTCTGGATCTGGTTGACGCGGATGCCTGGAGGGAGCGGGCGGGCATTTGCGCCCTGGCCTTGCGCGGTGCCGCTCATTGCTGCGCGTACTAGTAGTTATCGGGGTAGCTGAGATAGAAGCTATCGCGAGATATTCGCGTGCGCGTGTCGGGCGGCGGCGGCGGCTGGTCGGGCTACAGATGGGGGGCGAGAGCAGTCGCTCGGCCACAGATCGACGTCTTAGAAGGCTCCCGGGGCGAGCCAGGCGGAGCAGCGAGGTGTTGGAGATGGCGTACTGAGGGCCGATGGGCGGAGGTTGAGGGAAACTTTCGGGTAGGCTGCTGCGGAGGATCGATCCCTGGTCACAGACCCGCACCTTGCCAGCGTCCCCACTCAGCCTCAACATCCACAACACCACGACCATACATCGTCACAGGCGATGGAAACCACTTATGAAAACAGGACCGGATTGCATGCTCTGCGAGACGACGAACGCGGCTCTGCTTTCGCACGGCACGCCATTGGGGGACGCGTCTCTGCGATATTGCTCTGTACTGGTCGTCTTATGAGAAGTGTCGCAGCTCCCAAAGACTGCCTTGACATCTCTTTGCTCTCAACCTCCCGATTACCTAGATATTCAATCACACCCATGCTTCTCTAGGCCTTGGTATCCCAAGCCTCCGTTGTTCCTCACCATTTGCCTCGGTGGCGCGCACTCTTTCTCATCCCGGATCTTCAACTGGGCTCGCACCGTCAGCTTGCTTTTGCAGCAACACGTTCAATTCCCAAGCAGTCCGTGAAGCGCATGTTAAATCTCCTTCAAGCTTCAGATGGCCTGCAATGTGTGACTCGTTCCATGTCACAGTCTAGACTCACTTGCAAGAACGACGACATTTCGAAGCACCGTATCTTCATCACTCTATTCAAAGTCTAAGTCTCACCATCCGCGCAATTTCCACTACAGCAGCTTTCAATAGACTCGACCACCCAGGCCGCTCGCCCAAACTTTGACTCCCCGCAATCGAACGTTGAAGTTCAGGCAACTCTATTCCCACACACACCGGAGCTCTGGACCACAAATGCTTTATCCCGCGCCAATGACTCCGAACACGAACGGCCAAGGGAACTCCGAACTCCGCTAACCAGAGAAGATTGTCAATGGGAAATAAAGACCCAGTCCGCCATTTCCGAGACTCCCGGTCTCACTGTTGGCCGACGAACGTGCCTGACAGCCACACGCCACGTTTTGTCTCTAGGAAAGTTGCGCTTGGAAAAAAAGCTGATAAATTGGGATCCCGTCTCCGTTGGAGTCCGGAGACGGCTCGCTACTCCGTCAATTCTTATACGCTCTGACACGCAAAAAAAAAAAAAAAAAAACAGAGTGTCCGTGCGTATGATACGTACCTTACAACGATAGTGCAACTACAGAAACTTTCCAAATCGGAAAGCCCAAAAGAACCGTCCTTTAGCATCCAAGGCTCGCATTCCTGGAGAGACGCATACACATTCCTCGGTACGATAGATTTTACGTGGCGTTGGTTCACATGCACACACACCCACTCTCTCTCTCTCTCTCTTCCCACCGGGATGTCTTCGACTAGCCCCGAAGTCACAATACAAAACGTGTCCCCATCGCATACCTTCTTAAACTCACACCTCACCGCAGTAGACACGCTACCTGGAGAGGTGGGTGGAGTTGCTTCCGCACACCACGTTTCACCACAGCTCGTATTCGTCCCTCGACGCCTCTCGGGTCACCACGGGGACTCCTGGAAGCCGGTACGTTTTGCCAGCAGCCTCCCATCATGCACTGCAGCTCGGGACAGTGGCAATGAGGAAAGACAAGGGCCGCCTTGTCCCTACTCTAGAACTGACGGGCGCTCTCGAAGCACCGGTCCTGCCAGGCCTGGCTTGGCCTTGTATGCGCCCTGCATGGAGGTACGCCGCTCTAAAGGAGCGTATGGCAAGGCTTCCTATGAATGCTTCTTTAAGTATTGATCTGTCATTTTACAGGCATTTGGGGGGGAGGGAGGGAGGGAGGGCGATGATTGCATGATTGAGGGTGGTGGGGAGGCACTTAATGGGAGAGGAGGACAGTGTTGGACCCACTGTGCCGATCCGCTCAATCGGAATATGTAACCCGCAAGTTGGCTGGGTCACGGGCATGGGATTTCCTGGATGGTCCGCCTCCAGGCCCAGCTTGCGTTGGCACCGGGTGAAAGCGAATACATGGCACGGAGAGATAGTTGAAGAGATAGAGGCCGTGAGCAGCAGAAGAGCCACTTGGTCGAGCGGGGGGGAAAAAAAAAAAGGTTACAAGACGACAAGAGCATCACGGGCAAATCCCGCTTGGCAAACCGACAATGCGGCCGTAGCATGTAGTCATGTACAGCGCACTGAAGAGACACGGTGCAAGATCTGGTGTTGAACATAGTCAGCTATCACGAGACGCGAGGGCACCAAGATGGCACGTCCTTTCGAGAAGTCTCCAAGAAAATGGCTCTGCTCTCTGCAAATTACCGATGCGGCATGCCGCGTGTTGATCGAATAGCGGTCCAAGGCTACGATTCTCTATAGATCCTTGACTCATTCCGCCGAATCGTCCGCCTATCTCGAATGCCGGCTCTGGCGACCCGGCGCTGCGAACCATGAGCTTTTCAAAGACTGCGCAGCGTCATCTGGCAGACGAGCTACGAGGTAAATCTGGAACATAATACAGTGATGGGCGGAAGCCAAGGTGTGGTACGGGCACGTTGCTAAAAACGAGGTCCCAATTTGGGATCAGAAAACAAAAAAAAAAAAAAAAGGTGCATGAAATGGCAGCCACTAAACTTAATCGCCAAGAGAGCTAGGTTCGGGCAAACTACAAACTACAACAGCCCGTAGCCAGATTTCCTGCGACGTGTCCTTGAGGAGAAATCGGAACCCGCAGTTCCTGGAATGAGATTCGTATTCGCGATCGATCCATGGGGGGTTTCTGGCTGATGCTTCCCTACCAGACAATCTGCCAAGAGCTGGAGACGTACGGTTCTCTTTAGCCTCTGACACTCTGGACCGAAATGTTTTGCCAGAGTTAAAACATATCTGTGTGCGTGGATAGGCCCGCCCAGCAAAAGAGCCGAGCATGATGTAGATTTTTAGCTATTTCCCGGCAGAGATTAGAGCATGTCATCCGTGTCTTAGGCAAAAAGCTTGCGCAGCCGTCATTTAGCTCTTGTTCTTGCTATGCGCGATCGCTTTGCCACGGAAGTCAAAAGTAGCTGCGCGGCAGAGTGGTTCTTGCGGATCGAGATGTTTAGGGTTGGCTCTTCGAGGGAAGGCCACATCATCAATGATGAAACAGCGCTCATGTGCAACGCTTGGAGAGGTAGTGGCGCAGCAGACAAGGAAGCACGTCATTGGTCGCGCTTGCCGTGTATTTCCGTCGGGGCAGAAGACGGACAAGGAGAAGGGATAAGGGTTGAATCCATGGACAATGATTCAGAGCTCAAGCGTTTGCCAAGGGCTGGGGCCCCATCATTCATCGAAAAGCACAGGGCGCCGAGAGAAATGTGGAAGGGAAGTGCAATTCAGGCATCTCGACGCCAAGGGAAGCATGGTGTCCGAGCCCGTGGTTGAAGATACGAACGAGCTAGCGGCCCGAATTGAATGAAACACGGTGTTTCGAAAAACTGGAGAGGAGGGGAAGGGAGCGAACGTAATGACGACGCGCTGGGCGATGCGCCAAGGAAGGTTTGCGCTTGTGCGAGATGATAGCGATCACCGGGGGAGGCAGAATGGCGGCGGCGGGTCATCCCGATCGTCTGCAATTGATTGATGCTTCCGAAGGGTGCTGCATGCGTATCTTTCCACGCACCGCATTTTGGCTTTCCAGCTCATCCGGGAGACTCCTCGATCGAGTCGGGGCAGTCGGCTTGGCTGCCAATAAAGAAGCTTGAAGCTTGTGGCTGCGAGTAATGGCGCTAGAGCGTTTCCTGTCCGGCCATGTGCTACGGACGGAGGCGGAAGCTCCCAAATCAAGGTTATGGTTATATGGACAAGGCCGTGGCGCTGTCTTGGCCGGCCCACGGCTGTGCTAGTCAGAAGTGGGAGCGGAGAGTTCCATGCCAAAAGTCAAAGGGGAGGGCGACATGTCGGGCAGGGCGACGGGGCGGCTGGCGGAGGTAACGGGCGCGCACCAGGCAGCATCGCACAAGACGAGAACGGGGCTGGCGTGCACTGAAGGGACGGGCGTGGAGAGACAGAATGGGACGCGGAGGAGCAGGCCTCGGAGTTGCAGGCGAGGGGCTCGGCCTGAGGCTTGTCAGCAGGCATCGGGGCCAGGAGGAGTGGCGGCAGGTTGAGACAAGCGTTGCGAAAGAGCTTGCGAGGCCCTCCGCCAACAGGGCACAGTGCGCCGGCACCGCGGCTTGGAGCTGATGCGAGGAGGCAGATCCTCCCAATAAGAGCAATACGACTGGCTCGGCGCTCGGTGCGATGGGCCAAATCACGCGAGGCCGCAACGGGAAGGCCCAGCGCCGCCAAGCCGACAATCAAGCCTTGGCTATTTGACCTTAATTCACGGCGGCGCGACGCCGGCGCTGCTCCAGAACGCGAGCACCCCGAGCGAGAGAGAGAGTGCGGCAAGTTCCTGCGCACGCAGCAGAGAAAAAGCGGCACGCGGGCGCTGGGGCGGCGGGCGCGGGCGTGGTGCCGGCGCGGGGGTCGCAGGCAGCTGGGCGGCGCGGTGCCAGCTGGGGCGCGGCTGGGCAGGCTCACGGGTGCCGCAACTCCGCTGCAGTTATGCTTAACCAAAAGCCTAACCGCGCAGAAGCCTTATCTTGCGCCACCGGGCTGACGAGGGATCGTATGACACGCCGCACAAGCCTCGCACAACGTCGCTGCTGGCCCCTTTTGGCGACGGGGGCCCGGGGCTGGGGCGCGCCAGGCAAGGGCGAGCGATGGCTTGCCGAGCCCAGCGGGGGGGTGGAGCCCGGCACTCCAGATGCTGGCAGCCTCCGTTGCGATTACGTGGCCCTTGGCGCAGGAGGCCGCTGGACCCGCAGAGGATGCGACTCAGGAGCCGCGCTGCTTGGCCCGCCGCCAGCAAGCGAGATGGACGACGAGCTGCCCGCCGGCCCCAGGGCGCCAGGCCCAGCGTCTCAGCTGGGCGGGCGTGCGACCGAGGACGCTGTGCTGCGCCGCCAAGACCGGCGGATCTCGAAGATCGTGTCGGTGCTCGCACCCTGCGCTGCTGCTCGACGTAAGCTTAACCTGCTGACGTTGGTGCAGGAGTGTGAGGGTGTGTGTGTGTGTGGAGCCGAGCGCGGGAGGCTAGCCACGCATGGAGTGGCCGCGCACGCTGGAGGAGCGCTGCTGGGGGGCCCGGACGGACATTGCCCGTCGTTACGCGGACTGGCGCTGAGCAGATTGTTGCGCATCAGGGCCGGCAGCCAGTGCGCTTGGCGCCGCGGCCGCGTTCCGCCCTAGCAGGCTTGGGATTGCTTGGATACGGGAGCGCCGCGCTGCAGCAAGCTCGGCATTTCGTAGCGCGCCGCCGCTTGCGGTATCCCCCCCCAAATTTAAGGTGGATTTTAACCTTTTGGTGCTTAATCTGAGCGCGCACCACTGGCCGCCGCCCCAGCGCAGGCTCGCCTCTCCAGCGCGGCCCTCGCTGCAGCGCTGCAGCGCTGCGCCTGCGCGCCTGCGCGCCGCCGTCAGCAGCCGCGCCCGGCAGGAGCAGCGGCGAGGCCGCCCGGACGCGCCCCTCGCCCCAGGCCCAGCGCCCAGTCGGCCTGCCAGCCGCACGCAGCACCGGCGGGCGCGACGCGAGGGAAACGCCGCGAAGCTAAAATATAGCTGATCCACACGCTCGCTATCATCAATGCGCCACTTCAAGCAAGCCAAGGCCGATCCATTCCCACGATTCCCACGCGCCCAAGAAAAGACACATTCCTCCAGCCAAGATCAGCTCTCTTTTATCCGCGCCGCGCCCTCCCCAACACCGCCTTTCGCTCCTCCTCTTGGCCGCGCCCTTGGCTCGCAACACAAGACTTGCCCCGGCTCCATGTGCTCGCCGGCGCGATAACTCGCAAAGTAAGTGCAATCTTGCAACTCTATTCCCGTTTCAGCCCGCCCGCTGCCTCCCGCGCGAGGAATATCGTGGCCCAAGCCTTGGCTCCAGCCCCAGCCCCGGCCAGCGCCCTCCGTATCCGCACGGTCTTGGGAGCGCTTATTGTTGGCCCTAATTATGGTTCTCTGAGTCAACTTAAATCCATTCTAGCTCGCTTCCACCGCGCCTTGGCTAACGCTCGGTGTTTCCGCAGCTGCCTTAACCGAAACTTTATATCCTTTGTATCCCGGCGCCCACCCTCGCCCTCCCTCCCTCTTTTACACCCTTTTGGCCCCGTCGCAAGCGCTCCCCCCGCGCTACATGTCCGCCATGGAGACATACCACGGCCACGTGCGCACCCCCAACGATGCCATCATCCTCTTCGAGGCCTGTCGCACAGGCCTGCTGCCCCGCGTGCAGCGCCGCCTGTCCGAGAAGGAGCGCCAGCAGATCAAGTCCGGCTCGGTCTTCGTCTGGGACGAGAGGGAAGCCGGCATGCGCAGGTGGACCGACGGCAAGTCGTGGAGCGCAAGCAGAGTCTCGGGGAGCTTCTTGACCTACCGTGAGATGGAGGGCAAGCGTGGTGGAAACGGCTTCCCCGCAAAGAAGTCGAGCAACAAGTCCGACAGCGGTTCCAAGGACGGGTCAGATGAAGATGGCCCCGACGGATATCGGTATAAGCCCGACGGCTTGATGAAGCAGTCTTTCAGCATCACCACCTCGCAAGGCCAGCACCTTCATCTGATCAGCTACTACGCGCGATCCAGCCCCACCGCCCAGGTCCTCATGCAGCCCTCACAAGATCCAAGTAAGCACACACGCACATGAAGGCTGAGCAGCTTCCCCGCGGCCTCACCGCACTGCTTCAGCCTCGCACCCGCACCTGAGCTCTGGCTAATGATGCTCAGGCCTTCGTCACATCCGTCCCCAGAAGGGCATGTACCCCGAGTCGTCCGTCAACGAGCAGTCCAACGTCCCTGCGGTCACCAGAGGGCCAATGCCTGGCTCGCCATACACAACTGCTCCGCATGTCGGCTCCCCATACGCGAGAGCAGGCGCTCCACTTCCACCTTACGCCATTCAACTTCCGCACGGCACTTGGCCGCCAACACCCCAAGGAACGCCGCCATACTCGCCCTATCACGCTCCTCCGGCCGGCTACATTGCGCATTCTCCTCATCCGTACTACCACTACCCCCATCCAGCTTATCCGGCTGGAACGGTGTTTGACAGGCCTCCTCCGGGGCTGCCTCCGCCACCTCCGATGGCGAACGGTCACCCCTACGCACAGCCTCATCTTGCTCCCGCTCCTCATCATCCTCCCAATGTTTCTCCGCGCGTCCAGCAAGCCGCTCACAACGGCCCTCCTGCAGCTACTCCCGGCCTCCCTCCGCACCCATACGCTCAAATTGAGCCTCCGCAATCGCGCCCGGCGTTGCCAGCCCCTACCACATCAGGTCCCGAGCTTCCACCTGTCAACACTTCATCCGCCCTACCCACTAACGGCGCCACGGCCGCCCAGCAACCCGCCACGAATATGCAGGCGGAGATGCAAAGACCGAAATCTGCGGAAGCGCAGCCTCAACCTGCCGCTTCCGAGACAAATGGCACTGCACCGCCCCAAGCCAAGACTTTCCCAAGCATCCACGCGCTCGTCAATGGCACGGCTGACTCGAACGAGAGTAAGAGTGACGCAAGCGCGACTAGCCGCCATGGCAGTCGCAGCCCCAACAGCGCACTGCAACACGTCAAGGAGCGGAACTCCGGATACGGCGAAGACTCCAAAGCATTAAGAAGTCTCGACAAGGCTTTCATGGTCAGATGATCCTTGAGGACTCGGATGTTTCTGTTGGGTTTCATCTTGTGGCACTTTGCGGACGCGAATCCGGCTACACTTTCGTGTGGATCGGCCAGATTCGCACTCAATCTGCCTTTGGGGTTCACGCTTTATTGTGGGAAAAAAAAAGGATTCGATGCAAATTGGGATTTTCGGCGTCTTCAAAGCGGGGCGGTTTCCAAACAGGGAGCGGCGTTCATTCTGTTTCCTTTGTTCACCATTACATTGCGCTTTCCTTTTTATTTTCCTCTCTCGTTAACAGCATGTCTCGGGACAAATGGTTGCATCCGGACTGGCGTTCTTGATTTTCCAAAACTCGTGCCTCGATGCAGCACGAGGATGGCGTTAGTTTGGGGGAGCTCGTCATGGGATTAAACTGCTTTCTGTTTTCCTTCTCAACGCGCGTGGGCTGGGGGAAGTTGATCGTGACTACTTTTTTTTTTTTTTTTTCAGTATGCGAAAATGTCTGCTCATAAGAGGAATTGCTTTTCCACAAAGCGGTACAATTTGTAGCATTATTCCTTCCTCAACTAGGTATGCCGGAACCTTACCGTCTCCTCCGAAGACGATGACGAGTAGGTTTCACGAAAGTACAGCACTCTTTAGCTACCAATGGGAAAGAAGAAACAACAAAAAAAAGAGCGAATAAAAATTAACAAAGTGAGAGAGCCAAGGTGCCATTTTGCTTCGTGATGACGTCCCGTGTGTTTTGGATTGGGGAGACGGACAGATCGGCCGATCGCACTGGACTGCTGACGGCTGACTGCTGACTGCCTTTGCCGTCCAGTTTGCCGAGGGTCGCCAGAGCAGATTGTGAAAAAGGGCTGGGGGGTAGTATCGATACCGGTAGGCTCGGAACTTAAAACGAGTCGTGTGCATCTTGGTTTGTTGAACGAGCGAATGCCGATCCGGGGTTGTTTGCGGACTTTTTCTGCTTAGGGCTACTAGTACTCTCTCTCTCTCTCTCTCTCTCTCTCTCTCCTCTTTTTAACCTTGTCGATCGGCCGCGGTGGTTGGTTGGTTGGTTGGTTGGTTGTGGGTGGGCGGTAGGTAGTCGTGTCCTTCGGAGAACCTAATGACGTCGGTCTCACTTCGTGTGATCGGTGATTCATGGGCAGGGAGATGAAGCGGAAGTTGGGGGAAAAAGGTCATTAGATTCGGGCTTATGCTTATTGGGAACCAGACTAACAGCCATATGCAGTGCGTATATCGCTTAGGTACGAACATGGAGTCTGTGTGTTTCGGGAATTCTTCTTCGATTGTTCCACAGGAGGTCTTATGATTTCTTCATCTCGTCTCTCTGTTCTCGTTACGAAAGGGAAATATGTACGTCTATTGCCCTCATCCCCCCATCCGCCCCCTTTCCTGCCCACCCCTTTCCTCCGCGGCGAATTCCAGGGATGGCGATGAGATGAGACGGGGTAGGAACTCATAGCTTCGCCTCCTCCTTGACCTCGCCAACCTTGAGCTTAGGCGCGTACTTCTTCAGCACGCCCTCGTTGTGGTACTGCGGGTGGCGTTAGCAGTGTTGAACCATCCGACGAGAAATCTCACATGTCAGCGCCCTCCTGCCCCCGCAGCCGTTCCTGAAACTAGATACATCGGTGCTTATTTTGCGAGGCCGCAGCTGCGGCCACATGCATCCCGCTTTCGGCTACCGGCATGCAGCACCTCGCACGAAGGCGCGCAAAAAAAAAATACGCGTGTGCAAGAGCTGCACGCAAGTGTGGCCTCTCGTTCGATCCCTCTCCCCTCTCTCCGTCGCCCAAAACCGCGTTCTACAGACGTGCGTGTCGCCATGTGAGAGGAGACAGAGGGAGTCGTCATGTGCAACGCACCTTCCAAAACTGCTTGCTCGCATCCTTGCCGCCGACGCGCTTGAGGATCTTGGCGCCGCCCGGGTGCTCGTCGACGAAGGAGGCCAGCGAGTAGACGGACCCGTCGATGATGATGTACAGCCCGCTCTCGACCGTGTTGTGCGCCGCCACGTCCTTGGTCGTAAGCTGCGCCGACATTGTTTCGCGACGTCGGCCGAGGTCGGTGGGCCAGGCCGGTGTTTCGTGCGCTTTCCGCTGCTGCCTCGGGCGAACGCGAGCGAAGGGGTCGTGTGCTGTTCGGTGTATGCGAACTTGTCGCGGGTGTGCGTGCGGACTCGGAGATGCGGTTTGGGGAGGGGCCGGGGCGTGTTGGGATCGGTGTCGTGCGACAGACGGACGTGTGGGGGAGAGAGAGAGAGAGAGAGAGGAGCGGTGGATACGAGGAGCGCGAGCGGGAACGGAGAATCACGGGGAGCAGCAGACGAGCGAGAAAGATGCGGACGAGAGGCGGTCAAGAGGAGAGTGGTGATGGTGGTCGTCGAGTCAAAGGTCGCGCCCGGTTCGGCAGCTTGGCTCGCTGTGCCCCAGATAGTCCGCTACTGTGGAGGAAAAGGTGGAGTGAGCTGGGCCGAGGTTCGCTCGCATTACAGCAGCGGAGATCTGGCCGCGGTGATTGGCTGCGCTGCCTGCCGCGGCAAGTGGGAAAGCTTCTTGATGAGTATTCCCTTTCTCTTCCGGCCGCTCAGCGCGAAGGAATTCCTTCGCGCTGCCGCTGTCTCTGGCGGAGAGGCCATCTTCTTCCCGGCCCCCGCCGCCGACTTTCCGCCCGAGGCGCGGACCGGGCAGGCCACTCGTCGACATCCACGCCCGGGTAGGGCTGACCTGCTCACGGCACCCGAAGCGGCCGGCGGTTGGAGAAGCTGGGCATTGTTGTGCCTCCACAGCGCAGGCGAGCGAGCGTGTGCTCAGCTTACGTACCCGGTACGCGTTGCATGGCTACGTAAGATCGTCCGCGTCGAGAAGCTGTCTGCATCGTCCACCGGCAAAAAGGCTTGGCTGTCGTTTGATCTCCCTCCTCCGTCGATAAGAACCAGGCTCGGCAGTTCATCTGCAACACCCGTTGTTGGTGGGAAAACCGCGGAAATTGGCGGGAATCGGCGGCGTGCAAGGCGCGTGTGCGACTCGAGACGATCTGAATAGACGATGAACCGTGTGGGCCCGCGGGCCATGTATGATCTGCAATTATGGGATAGCTTGGCCGTGTTTCGGGCTCAGCGAGAGGAAACTATTGTCGACATGGTCTGTTCCACCCACGCCGTTGCGCCTCATGCAGACCTCTCCGAGAATGTCAGACTGCTCTGCCCCTTGGAATGCCGCCAGCGTTTGCCGCTCCTCCCTCACCCCGAGCTCCGAGGACGTGCGCAGATGGAGCGTTCAATGGCCCTGTGCATCCACCCCAGAGGGTAGTGCGCCCTGGATCAACAAGCTCTTTCTCCTGACATCCACAGTCCGCGTCACACTGCCTACCGAGTTGATGACCATGTCCGGCACTGGTGTGCGGCAGCGCCCTTGCAGCCCCAGGCAGATCCGTCAATTCGAGCCTAGCTAACACGGACTCCTGAAGTGCTTGTCCGCATGCGAAGTCTTGCAATCCACTTCCGGCTTGTGTCACAATGCCGTCTGGTTGGACTTCTCAGAACTTGCGCCTTAGCCTGGCGCAAAAATCTAAGCGGCGACATCACCCTGCTGTTCGGTGATCCAATTGCCCCCTAGAGGCTTGCCTTTTGATTTCCCTCTTGTTTCGAGGATTGGTCGAATCTCCATCGCACTCATTCCTCACTTGACATTTACCGGCATACGAAATATACGCTGTGGTTTTTCATCCAGCCCTCTCTACTTCCACGCTATCGAAGAGGCTCTGCAACAACGTCCTGCACGGTCCGCCCTTTGACAGCTGTGCTGTTCACATCCTACGCAGACGCACATCCGCGCAGTCAATCCACAATCAACCATCGAGCATAGTATATAATCACCACAGACCTCATCTATCATATGGGCATTTGGGCGACTCAGAGATGCCACGTCGCTTCACCATCCGCAGGCCCCACACGCACGCATACACGTTCCACATGTAGTCGACGTCCGAACAACCTTCAAATAACCTTAAAACCCCGCCAAAATCTCGGTTTCGCCACTATCAAGCTTTCCCAAACCTTCAGCCTCGAGTCCATCTCTTAGACTTTTAGACTTGCATAGTTTGTCGCTTATTGACGAAGGTTCGTCTCATCTTTTTTTAAAAAAAAAAAAGAAATAAAAAGAAATAAAATACGCTCAAACGCACGACCCTCCGTACTTTGGCCCTACCGGGATAAGATTTCGCCTTTCGCCCTTGGCGGTTCTTTTCTTGTACCTTTTCCTTTTTGCCTTCTGGCGTGTTTGAAGTTGATACGATTGCATCTTCGAATAGGGTTTTCCCAAAGAGCGAAGCGGGGAATAGTTTTTTGCTGATCATGGGTTGCGTGTCGACGGTTGGCTGGAGCAGATCAGTACCTGTCCTCTTCCTGGTTCTCGGGTTAGGGTAGTTGCGCCATCGAAAGGATATTTCCTCAACTCCCGAAAATGGCCGACGAGACTTCGCGCAGGCTCTGAGCTTGCCATCGGCTGCCAAGGCGAGGGCCCACTTGTGGCAGGGAAACCTTGGTATAGTCGTTGATCATGACTCTTACGACGGATCGGCGGCGAGTAACGAGGGTGTCATGGCCATGCCCTCGAGTACCGTTGACTGAAGGAACTGCGTTGGGTCATGATCCTGTTCAAAACGCCCCGGTTTTGCCAAGCGTTGAAGTGCAAGCTGGAAGTGTTCACCAGGTCTCGAGAACACGCAGAGCCAGAGGCATAAGAGGATAACTTGCAGAGCATCTAGACAAGATCGTAGGATTGATTGATTGCAGAAGAGGGCAGTACTGTACTAGTAGACCTCCTACATCCCCATCGCAGATATTTCACTTCTACACGCGCCACCACTGTACTGTGTACTACTCCACTATTTATTTCTTGCGAAGGAGGGAGATGGACGAGGGAAGTAATAAATGTTACGCGGAGACTGAACGGGTCCCAATAATTGATGGCCAAACATCTGCCGCTCTGTCGCTCAGCGATCCTCTTTGCACCGAGAACGACTAGTCACTGTCCCCACTCACTCGAATCTGCAATTGTCTTCTGTATCAGTCGAAATACTTGAGAAGACAATTCACCGTTTGCGGCTCAGCCGATGCAGGTAGATTTAATCAGGCCTCGCGAGGCTGACAAGAATCCGGAACAAGTCCCACCCAGACGTGCAGGAACTTCCCGCCTCGTACAGAACCACTCCTCTGAACTCGCTGCCACGTATCCCAAGGCTGACAGTCCTGTTGCCGGCGAAGATTACGCACTACTACGCTCTTCGACCTCCGCTCGCTAACATCTCGCAGCCTCGACCCAACCCCCGACTGCTTCTACCCTCCCCCCAATACCGCCTCCACTCTCCGCCCCATCATCTGCCTCCTGCGCCGGTTCGAACGACTGATAGGCGCCGCCCGTGCCTCGCCAGCGCCACGGCCCGATCGCCGGCTACATGACCTCCAACGTCGCGACGACGATGTAACGCACGATAACTGCGCCGAGCAGGACCTCCGCAGTGTCTGAGAAAGGCGTACAGGCAGGCAAATGCTGCGACTGGCGACGAGCGGCCCGACACCATATGGTGGAGCGCGATGTTAGATGACGTCTTGGACGTATTTGAGCGGTAGTTTTTTTTTTTTTTTCTTTTTTTTCTTTGGCTCGGTTAGGCTCGGGAGTGAAGTGTGTGCGCACTTCACTGAATGGTGGTTGAAGTTGTGGGAAGCGAGCGGGAGGTTGTTGTGGATGGATTAAGCGGTGGTGCCGGATAGTATGCTATTGTGCTGGGTGAGAGGGGATAAACGCCCGAGAGATACCTGCAGATGAGGTTGAGTGGCTTCAGGTTGCTATTCCCTTTGGCACTGTCATACCGAATCAGCACCCGACGAGGTAGTGCATTCTGAATCATGATTTGAGAAGCTGAGAAAACCGAATCCCGCGCCACTTTCCACCCCGATTTCTGTAAAACACCCTCTTTACAGAACAGTAGGAGCTCAAGCAGAGCCTTCTCCAATTTTATCAGCGCCCCGACGCAGCTTTGATCTCTCAGGCTAATCTCACCCATCACCAAAAGCATCCGGCGCCCGCTCTCCCGCTTCGTTCCTGTTATCAAAGTTCAATACACCTCCCCCTCCCCTTACTTCAATCATCTGCCCTGTACTGTCCAGCTTTTCCACCGGCATCGATCCCATCCACAAGCCTCAGCGCGGATATGACCCGAAAACCCGGCACTGGCACTTACCTCCTCTTCTCCTTGCCCAACACCGCATCTGCCGCATTTCCGTCGTAGCGGGAGTTGGAGGCGGTCATCTACTGCTGTGCTGCTGTGGAGTATCACAGCGAGGGGGGCGATTCGCCGCTGCAAATAGACCTATCGTACTGATGCTGCTGCAACTGCAGCTACTACCACCGTGACGCATGCCACCAAGACACCGGACGGAGACGGCATTGAGCGGGCCTCTTGGCGGACCCCCGAAGACAACGTTGAGAGCGAGTGGCGCCGCCCCGCTTGCAAGCGTCCGGCTCCAGCAGCATCGGTGACGGCAACTCTACCCAAGAGAGGGGGGGCGCGGCTACAAGAGACGGTTGCCGCGCTCCGGGCCATTGGCGCAAGATCAGAACGTTGTCGGCGCAGAGGGCGTCGCGACGGGGTGCCGGCAATGCAGCGTGGAGCTTTGACCGGCCAGGTCAACGAACAGAGGCCCGATTACGAATCGCGGCGCCCTTCGTTTTGAAGGGCATGTGGCGGGGACAGCACTGCAGAGACTTGGCATGGCATTTCTTGAAAGCGCGTTGGCGGAGAGGTTGTGGTCAGGGCATCGAAGTAGATGTGGGGGATGGTTATATTTCTGCCCTTCACGAAGGACGTGGCTCGATATATGTGGAATAATGTTCACCATCCTCCCTCCAGACGCAAGCGCGTTCCATGTACACACGACTCAGTTGCCTTTAATCTCGTTCATCTCGCGATAGGGGTCTTTGTGTCGTGTTTCGAGCCAAGTAGTACCGCACGTTGACATGGCGTGCTACGCGATGGGGGTCGTCTGCGCATACAGCGTGGCTTGTGTCCCAGTAATGCTTTCAGTTCATGAATGAGCTCACATGGGTGAATACAATGCAAAATGTGCATTTCAGATACCAAGTGAGCCAGACCGTTCATGAAAGACCAACAGCCAAACAGACGGACACGCTGTCTGGTCGTCCTCTTGTGAGTATACTCGGAGCTCTCCCCAACTCATGGCTGTTTACGGACGCCATGGCGTGACAGAAGGCAGTTACCGATGTCGTATTCGCATTTCACCGCATGTGAGTGCGGTGAAATTCCTTCCGTCGATCCCATGAAGTCGACGTCCGAAAATAGAAAATGGCTGGCTGGGGGCGGATTTGGCGCGATCCAACGTCGATAACGAGTCGCGAAGGATTCCGATTCGCGAGGCGAGAGCTCGTATCCAAGATCAGCGCGAAGTGGAGTCGGTGGCAGTCTGCTGATGGCTTATCTTGCACAGTGGATGGCAAAGATTGCTTCCTCGGCTTTCCAAGCTTTAAGGCCGCGCGAAGGCAATTCCATCGTCGTGTACGCTACGGTTGGCTCATGCAGAGATGAAGCAGTTTTCCCTTCAGGAGCGTTTTCTGTGGCCCTCACGTGGGTTGGCAAAAGTCCGCCCAGTCGCGACATGGCGCTGACCTCTTTTTCCAATGTAAGAAGTGATGTCGGAAAAGAAAAAAAAGGGGAACCATTGGAGCAAGACTTCCGTCCCCGAGGAAATAGAACGAAGCAGAGACGAGATCAAAATCAGAGTTCCAGGCACAGGCCCGTTAAGAGTATGCATCGCGGACTGCCAGGACGATGATCATGACCGTATACCGCCAGCCTTGTGATAAGGATAACTCCCCAGATGCGTTTCTATGAGAAGGAATTACAATCGCGATCAGCATCGAAGAGAAATATTCTATCTCCTCCGCATTGTCTGAATATGCAACAGCGAGAGGAATGAGATAATTGTGAGGCAACTGAGACAGCCCTGTATCGGATTAGCAACGCCGCACACGCCCTTTGGGGCTTCGGGGCTTTCCCTGGCTACCGTGGGGTATCACATTGCGTGCATACAACCGCCGTAAAAGACGTGCGCTGACTGAGTTATATGGATCACCTACGCCAATTCTCCAGTCCACTTGTGCGAGGACTGCAACACAGAGCTTCTCCTCGGCATCCCCAAGCCCGTCCGTCTCCGGGAGGTAACAAGACTTGGGAACTTCATCCTTCCACTCGATGCGCGTACGACGAATGAGATGTTGCTCAGAGTATAGACTGGCTGATCTTAGATATCTGCTCCCACATTCTCCAACAGAAAACAAGGCCACTTAGACCTCGATTGTCGCAGCACACCGATTTTCATCAATGTCACTTCCTGGTCCGTACAAGCGTTGATAGTCGCATCACGGGTGCGTTGAACTTGAAATCTTTAATACCTACACAAAATGTACACAGCATCTCTTGTTTAGTCGAGCACACCATCCTTCCTGAAAACCTCGGTGCTCCACGGCTCGCTCGTCAACGAAGTCAAGCCCTTCGCGGGCTCGCACGTGTCCCTTCCGCTCAGCGGACCGGGAGCAGGGATCTTGACACCGTTGGCGGTATAGGTGCGGCCCTGGGCAGCGCTGCCGGTCTGCACACGGCTGTCCTCGGCGCCGGTGATGTGGATGGATTGGGTGGCCAGGCCACCGTCGGCGCCGTCGGCGCCCGTGGCCTTGGCGGCCTCGCGCAGAGCTTTGAGCAGCGACTTGGTCGTCTCCGGGGTCAGGTCCTCGTAGTAGTCGTCGTTGATCTGGACCATGGGAGCGTTGGCGCAGGCACCAAGGCACTCGACCTCGGTGAAGGTGAACAGGCCGTCCTTGGTGGTGTGGCCCTGGGTCACGCCGAGCTCCTCCTCGATGGCCTTCATGATGCCGTCGCTGTCGCGGAGCATGCAGGGAGTCTGCCAGAGATCCGTCAGCCATCCAATTCACCCTGCTTCGTTGTTCCCGGACATACCGTGGTGCAGCACTGGACGTGGAAGCGGCCGACGGGATCGCGGTTGTACATGGTGTAGAAGGTGGCGACCTCGTAAACACGCATGGGGGGCATCTCGAGAATGCGGGCAACCTCGTTCATGACGCTGATGCTGGTGAAGCCGTGCTGGCGCTGGCCCAGGTCGAGCAGCGGCATGACGGCGGCCTTCTTGTACTGGCTGGGGTATCGGGCGAGGATCTCCTGGATGAGCTTCTCATTCTGCTCGCTGAACTTGAAGGGTATCGAGGGGTTGTTCTCGGGCGTGTCTCTGTGCTGCCAAGGGTCAGCGCGATGGCATTGGCGAGGGCGGCGGCAGGTAGGCGTGCGGCGGGCAGCGGGAGCAGGATACGTACAACGGCGAGAGTCTCGCTGCGGGCGCGCGGGGTGGTGGTGAAGGCGCGCCATTGGGGCTGGCGAGCCCTCCGGACGGCGCGGAGGCTCGATCGCAAGGCGAACGGAGTCAGCTTGGAGGCCATGGTTGGTGGGGAGGTGGATGTCGAGCTTCAGAGCAACGCCTCCATCTGCTCGCTTGACGTCCTCGACTGCAGTCTTGGCGCGCGCTGCCCTCGCCCACCAGCCAATCACACGCGCCCAGAACAAATCAGCTTTGAAATGGCTGCCCTTAGAGCGTCGTTCCCCTCCCACACCCCAACATCACCTTCTCACCGTTCCTGCTGGGCTGTCGCCTCATCTCGGCGTCTGCGTCTAAGACCACCCGCTCTCAGCTCACCCGCGTCGCTGAGGAGCGGGTCCGCAGCCGACCTCGCCCGCGACGTGCAACTTGGACGCTCGCTAGCAGTGCACTTCCTCAACCACGTCTGCGGATTTCACCGTGCACGTCACCGCAGCCAAAGGGTTCGAATTGCAGCTAGATTGAGCGCTTTACGACAGGTGCAGTGCCGAGGCTGGCATGCATACCGACGCCATCAGTAGCTCAGCTCTTGAAGTCGTATGATTTTGTCGTTTATCCTCACGAATTGGGTCGCATCCACATATCAAACACAGCCTCAGCTTACCAGTAGCTTGGGCACGCGTTTGCAGGAGTTCGCCATGGTGCCTACGCTAACAGTCTCTCTGCGGATGCGCTAACATCATCTACAACGCCCGTTCATATGGCTCCCTCCACCCTGCTGGAGTCCAGATAGGGACTACTCCCATGGAGATGGTCCCGAGTCTATTGTTTGAGACGGAGGTAGCGCGTGAGAATACGAGACCCTCTTGTCGCGATGCCATTAGTGTACTGTCTAAATCGATTGACTTTGGGTGGGGGTCGGTCCGACCGGCCACGTCTTGCAGCACTCGACTAGGAAGGGCGAAGAGCTGTAGTTGATGGTGGTGTAGAGCTTATGCTTGAGCGCAGCACTACTCCCCGTCGTATCTTGGCGTTTCCGCCTAGAGTTGCGCAAGGTCGGCCGTTGTGCTGTCTTCCGACCAGCCGCTGTTTCGTCCCATGCAGTACCTTTTTTTTTTTCTCTCGACCACCATCAAAGCACAATCTCATTACCCGGCACAGCCACTCTCAGGGATATTGTGCGGCGTAGCGGGAAACCAAGCTTTCGGACCTCCAGACCCGGCATCCGCACCTGTCACTCAGGGGTCGAGCAGCAGCCATTGGGCGGAGCCAGGACCGCCAGATGCAAGCGTGGAATCTGGCAGCGGAGACGTCGGTTGATGTAGCCATGTGGTCGCGCGTGCTGGAGCCGGGCGGGGGATTCTCGGCCGCGCCAGAGTAGGGCTGGCCGGTGGATTTGTCGTTAGAGCGCCAGAAGCCGCGAGCAGCAAGTCGGCCGTAAGCGATCTTCTCTGGCGAGGCGATGGCGCATCTGATACCGCTGCGCCAGCGGGCCAACGATGGGCCGCAGCGGATGACGGATGATCGCTCGCTTCGGGTTGCACAGCCTGCCGCGGGGAGGCCGGGAAGTCCGCGTGCGGCAGCCTCTGAGCAGCCGGAGATTCGAGATCTGCAGCACCTGGATCAGTCGATGGTGACGTTGGCGAGATACGACGGCATCTTGTAGTGCGAAAAAGAGAGGCGTGCGGCGCTTCTCGCCGGCAGCGGCCGGACGCTGAGTCAGCGGCAGCCGGCCATCCGCCAGGCCCGAGTGGCCGACGCCTGCTCGCTGGCGCCCAAAGCGGCCACGCTTGCGAGCCTCCTCCGCATCGCTGCCTCTGCATCGCTGCCTGCCGGGGCGCGGGCCTCGGTGCATCCGCTCGTTTGCCTCCGCTGCCGCACCGCCAGCCGGCCATGCTGATCTCCTGCCAGGATCCGGATTTTCCTGCCCCGAAACAATCCACCATGACCTCCACCAAGCCCCTCTGTCCGCCTAGCCTCTCGACCGCTGCTCATTTCGGCATCGTCGGTGTCCTCTCTCCTCGCTCTCGCGCCTGAGTCGCTGGCCTATTCTCGGCACCCCCCCAGAATCGCCCCCCATCTGCGAGAACAGCTGCGCGCGCGACGCTTCCTTAGGCAGCAAGCTTTGGTTCGGCGGGCCCGCTGTTCCCCTGACCACGCGCGACACCTCTCACTTATATACCTCGCGCCACGGCGGCTGAGGCATGCTCCTCCGTGGGGTGCCTCTTCCTCCGGTTTTGCCCCATTTGGTCGTTCTTGCGAGCCCCAGCACATCTCCAATCACTGACCATGGTCTACACCGGCAAACCGAGTCGTGGATGCCAGACCTGCAAGACCCGTCGTATTAGAGTAAGCCTGCTCCTCTTTTTGGCTGTCCTTGCGAACCATCGCCCATCGTCTTCCCCGCTCGCGCCCCCCACCACGCCGCTGATTGATGAACCGCTCGTCCACAGTGTGACGAAGTACGACCGTCATGCGGCAACTGCAGAAAGTCAGGCAGGACTTGCCCCGGCTTTCCTGACGAATTCGACCTCATTTTTCGGAATGAGAATGCCGCCGTCGCCCGCAGGACCAAGCGCGCCGCATCGAAGCAAAAGGCCAGCCCCACCACTTCCAGCTCCTCGCCAAGGTCGGTATCCAAATGTGCTGCGATTTACTCACCGCCCAGAGCTTCTGCATCTCCGTCCGTCCATCCCAACGACTTCAGCTCAAGGCCCAAGTGCCTGTAGGCCTGGCAGGAATGCAGTTTCCAGTTGGAAGCTTTGCTGACCCCGTGGGACGGCTGCATCAAGCATGCGGCTCTTACTGTTCGGCGTCGATTTCACAGCTCTGCTCTTCTTTGATCTGACTTGCCCTGTTTTAGTACGGAGTCATCCCAGCAGTCACCCCAGCAGTCAGCCAACCAGGAGATCAACTCTCTGCCTGTCGTCAAGCAAACAACGAGCAACGAACCCCCCGAATTTCGTGTCTTACCTCAAGAGAACGCCCTCCAAGCTTTTTTTGCATGGAGAGGACCCTCGCTACCACAGGGCCTTCATTTTTCGATAGAAGCGCAGGCCACCGCATTCTTCTTTCGAAACTTCGTTCTGCCCCCTCAGCAAAAGGAATGTGAACGAGGATTCTTCGATATCCTCCTTCCCTACTTCAACGAGACCCCGGAAGCATCGCCCTTGCATCTCGCAACCCACGCCGTATCCCTTGCGGTCCTCGGAAACTACCCCGGCCGGGCACAGCTGATGCGAGAGGCAGCGCGATTCTATGGCCAAGCGCTGCAGAAAGCACAGCTGGCTCTGAAGGACCCGGCACAGGCAAAGTCTGACGAGACATTGCTGACGATCATGATGTTTGTACTTTATGAGGTATTTCAGAACCATAAACGCCGTCTCATGCAAGTTGCCGCCACCACATACGTCCAAGAATTCAAAAACTGTGTAATGGGGATTTTTTCTCTTTGCTTAACAGGCATTGACTGATCTCTCTAGCAGACCCTACATAACGCAAACTATTCCATCACCGCATGGGCACATCATATCGACGGCGCTGTGACTCTGACCAAGCTACGAGGCCGGCAGCAACTAGAGCAACCGAAATCACGGAAGCTTTTCCAGGCCGTTAGGGCCATGATGGTGCGTGCCTCTAAAGTTCATGGGTTAAGTCAAATGCTGATCCGCCTAGTTGACGAACGCCATGCAACGTTGCGAACCAGTCGAAGAGTTTCCGGGCGTTCCAGGCTGGACAATACAAGAGGAGAACCCCGCCAACCGCCTAACGGTGATTTCCATGGGCCTGCCAGCGCTCCGATCGCGGGTACGCGCCTTAATGAGCAACAAAGTACGCGGCAACAGGATTGAGGAGGCATGGTCTCTTATTGCAGCGGCACGGAAGGTAGACAGCGACCTCCAGGAATGGGCGAACTCACTGTCAGACAACTGGGCGCACAGAACGATCGCGTACACAACAGAAATGCCGACGGATGTGCGCACTGCTGAGCGCTGGATCGGCCCAGTTCATGCATATGCGGATGTTTGGACATCTCATATCTGGAACGACTACCGCATCACTCGCGTCTTCACTCTGTCCATTATTATGGCCTGCTGCTCCGTCATCTCCCCCAAGTCAACCGACCTCTCCGTCAAAGCTCTCCTAGCAAATGCTCATTTCATTTCCCAAGGCCTCATAGATGACCTCTGCGCCAGCGTTCCTTTCCACATGAGCTTCGACCTCCAAAACCGCGTCATCCAGGCTGATCAAGACCGCGAAGGTGAGTTTTCTGCCCATTTTCCTGCCGACGAGTAAGCCGGCCCCGGGAGTAAGCTAATATATCAGCAGCAGCCGAGGCCTTGGGCGGGTTCCTCCTTGTCTGGCACGTCTTTGTCGCAGCCAACGTCGAGTGCATTCCTGAGCACCAACGTGCCTGGCTGCAGGGCCGCCTTCTACACATCGGTCGAGAGTTCGGTCTTTCGCATGCGCAGATGCTTGGTATGGCTGAACGCCATATTCTCATGCATGGAGATACCCCGAATCTTCAGGCACCAAACTTTTCCATGGTGGACCCTACAACAGTCGGGTACAGCGATTTGCCTCCGACCATGGGTGCCATTGGAGCGGGACATTTCTTCACAACTGCAGAGGTCGGGCAGAGGGGCCAGCAATGGCAGAGGCAGTGGCACGGACGTGTGGATGAAGTGATGGGGGGTGAGGAGACAACCGAAGAGGCGAGGCCGCAGGCCCCGCAAATGGAGAAGGTAACTGTACAGGTGTGACAACATCTTTTTCAGTTACCTCTACCAAGGGATGAATCAGACCGTCTTCAGGATAACCGTACACGCTGATACGCTGTTAGGGCCACTTGGGATTGGCAAAGCGGTTCTGCAGAAGTTTCTCAGAGGTTGGATGCCAGCGTGCTATCTTTGCTGCACCAAAAACCGCGGTCGCTTGTTCGAGAATCGGCGATGGAGCAGTATAACGAGCTGAACTTGCAGATGACTACCGCCGGACCGTTCCAGCTTCAAAATGTGCCGAGAACCTGGTGGAGCTTAGGGGAATACGCCAAGGCTTCTCAGAGGCCCTGTCCTCCTTGGAGATGAAGCGAAAGGAGAAGGAAGCAAGCAATGCAACAAGGATAAGAGAAGAAGTACTGCCTCGCGTTACTCTGGGCTAGAACTGCCGTCCTCTTTCGAAAGTTGCCATTAACACCCTCGAAACATGCTCGACAACGGATAGCCTGGATGCCGAATACGTAAGGTCTACCATCAGTGGTATTGAGGGGTCAATACGCTCAGGCATCCATGGAATTTTTCTGGGCAGTAACAGATCAAAGACCATCTTTGAGCTCCCCCCGATATCAATTGCCCTGAACGCCATCTTCTCGGACGCCGCAACGACTTGCGGATATTATTTCAGACGAAGCCTCCCCGACTTTCCGACAAATCCTGTGGTTCTCGTCAGGGCAACATTACTACGATGCGCGAGCGCTGGTTATGAACTGCTGTGTAAAGCGACAACAAGAATGAGTATTCATACGATACAACTCCGGTACCTTCACGACTAGGAATTGCACACTCGGCTGTATTGCTCCAGCAAACCATCGTTATGGCGCCACTGTCGGTAGACAGCTTCTGCCGATTTGCCTTGTTTTTGAGACAAACACTCAGTGATTGATTGTAACCTAAACGACAGACTCAACTGTAAAGATATGACGATGTATAATCCACAGTTCATTCTTCAACTCAACCTTCGTATACTACACATAAAAGAAGAAATCCATAGAAACATGAAACAAAGAAACGAAGTCCATGTCTATTTCCGTCCTGCGGCTATGTTGCACTCAATTCCAATGCATTCCGTCTCCGTCTCTCGTCACCTGTTCCTACCATACCGCAAAAAACGGTTAAACTTCAAACCCACCGAAGCTCTCGCCACGCACAGCAAACTCGCCATGCATCCTCATCACCCTCATCTCCGAATCCATGGGGAAATCAATCCTCTTTCCATACACGGAAGTAGGAGCGGCACACCACGACTACCGGGCTTACAACCCCCGCGGCGCCTTGGCTCCCCCCGCATGCGTCAGTGTCTCCCATGCGACAAACAGATAATTTGCCCGCGCCGGCCGCTGCCTATTCGTCCAGCTCTCCGCCTTCCACATCGGCACGTCTAGCCTCGCATTTCAGCGCGCCCAGCGCCACCTCCGTCACGGCTCCAATATCCCCCTTCACCCCCTCCTCCTGCTCCTCCTCGTCCGCCACCACACAGCCACGCCGGCGCCTTATCCGGATCCGCGACCTCGATGTTGAGGTTGATGGCCTCGCGCACGCGCGTCCCCCCAAAGTCGCTGGCCCAGAGAGGTGCGTGAAAGCCCTGCAGATGCGCCGTTTCGAGCGCGTGCGATGCCCGTAGCCGGTGGGCTTGAGGGACGTGCAGGTGTCGCTGGTCAGGCCGGAGGCGTCGGGAGGGGAAGGCCGATTGGTTGGACCAGTGGGCGGAAGAGGGCGTCGGGGATGAGGGTGTTGGCGGTGGAGTTGGACGTGGTGAGGTTTCGGAGTTGGGGGGGCGGGTATGGGTGTCGGGCCATCGGTGGGCAGGTAGATGAACGAGGGGAGGTAAGTGGCGAGGCGGTGGAGCGCGGATTCGAAGGTCGGGGCGGAGTCGAGGAAGATGGAGATGTGGAGGGTGGCTTGGATGAGGACTGGGGCGGTTTTCTTTTCCTTTCTTTTCTTTTTTTTTTTTTTTTTTTTGCGCCTATAGGTGGTGGTTGGGGGTGCTGGAGCTTTTTTGGTCGAAGAGCGGCAGCGGGGTGAGAGCCTTTACCGAGTTCCCAGTTCATTCCTGAGGTACCGGATTCGGATACGATGGGGAGATAGACATCCCGGAGTAGAGTCTCGAATTGGGCGATGCTGGCGTTGGACCACCCGGCGTCAGTGTGTCGGATGATTTCGGCAGAGCGGGCTCAGACGGAGGCGCTCCAGGCGGCCTGCAGGGGCGCATTGGAGTTCTACGCGGAGTTCAGTCTCGTTAGAGATGTCTGCCAAACTTTATATATGTGGCGCGGCAATGCGGCAGAAACGGGGGAGAAGTGATTTGCAAAGAGGTTGTATGAAGTCTAGACTGCTTACCGTATGCTCCTTGAGCGTCGCGGCCCACACGTCCATGTATTCAATCGCCTTGTCCGCGTACTCCTGCTTCCTCTCGACTGCCCAAGCCAGCGCCATCGCGTAGCTGGCAAAAGCGTCGTAGCGCTCCTCGGCACAGCCGATGTCCGGGCGGGAGTACGGGCCGCATTTCGACCGTGTCGACGGGGCTGGGCTTGCGCGTGAGCGAGGCCAGCGTCTCGCCCATCATGTCCGCGTACGCGAGGGTCCAGGGCTGCGTGCCGGCGCCGACCTGCTCAGCGATGAAGGAGAGTTGGTCGCCGGAAATGAGGACCCCTGGGTGGGTGAACGTAGCGGGGGCCGCGAGCGAGATGTTCGTATTGTCGTAGGTTTGAGCGGGAGCACTCAAGGCGTGGTGGCCAGTGTGATAGTGACGAAATGAGCGGTAAACATTCTGGCGAACGGAATAGCAAAGGTCCGGTAGTAACTGGGTGCTTGGTTTAGCGTTGCTCATATCCAGGCATTACGTTGATGTTGTCATGTTGCAGAGAGCTGCAGTTAGGAAGGATGACGGTAGAATGGAGGGATCAAAAACGGGTGAGAGGTCCGTGAGTTTCTCTGGTACTCGTGGATAGAGAAGGGGATCCATAAACAAGAACAGATGTATCTTCATTATGCTTGCAGAATAAGGTATAGCCGCGGCAATCTTCGCGAAGTATCTGACAACCGGCCCTTACCTGTAGATTCAAGAAGGATACTCGATCTCACCCGGACAAACTGCGTCTGAATTATGGCTCTAGTACTCAACCCTCATTGTGCTCTCACTGGCTTTTAAGCCTGTCAACTTTAAATGAGAGTACCACTTATCCATTATAACTATTACCGTCCAAGATTTCGTTAATAGTTTAAAGTTCAGGGAGTGGGGGTGAACTGCCTCATCCGGGACCTAATATGGTTCGGAGCTGCGCTGGTCTCAGATTCGTTGAATTCTACCGAGCTTGGGGGACATAGATTGTGGCTACCGAAGATGTTTCGACACGCTCGGCGCTCAGAGAAGGAGAAATAATAGACCCAAGCACGCATCAGACTCGCCCGAACATCATTACAGCCGATATATCCACTGTGTTGGCGGGACCTAGATATCCTGAGTACACCAAGAAAAGGATCAGGAGACAGGTGCAGAAACCTTACGTGTGGGGAAAAAGTTATCCGAACGGTTCCGGTTGGCATCAAAGCACTCTGCATTGGGAGGAGCGAGTACATCGAAAGGGCTCATCAGAAAAGAAAAGGGAAAACTCCACAATGAAATAGCGGGAGTGCTCAACGCATAATCACCGATAATTTGTTCCACCAACTTGACAACAGACCGCGTCAGAGTGTCGGAATATAGGAAGATGACGAGCTGAATAATAGATGGCCCTGGACTCAAGGGCTTTTTTAGGGAAATTCCTCACAATAGAGTCCACGAGTGGCCAGAAAACCTGCCAGACGGAGTTTAGCCTTCGTTCTGCTCGGTTAAGTCCGCTGTCGCTAGAATTCATGCCCGTAACCATCACTAGCTCCTTTTCCGAGCCAGCCTGTGCACCCCTCAGATGAATGTCGGCAGTAATCGCCAGCCAATGCAAATGAACGCCGTATTTTCGATACCCAGCCTCCCAAGCAGCCCAGCCATGTGAGGATATCAATCAACGCCTTTTGGTGTCCAATGTCCCCGCTAAGAAATCTTCAACGCGCATCACCGATGCGTCTACGCGCCTCTTGGCTTGGCCTTAGCCTCCTTCTTCTCCTTCGCAGCCAGCTTCTGCTTCTTCTTTTTTTCCTCGAGCTTTTGGTCGTTCTTCCTCTTCAAGTTCGCCTGCTCTTCCGCCGTCTTTGGCACAGGCTTGAAGAAGCCCTCCAAGCGGCTTTGCTGTGCTGACTTGATGTTCTTCTGCAGACGCTGGGCACCGCTGCGCACACGGTCCTCATTGAAACCCTTCTCCTCCACCAGAAACTTGATCAAGCCATCAACATCCGGTGCATCCCACTTGAACTCGCACTCAGGGTGATCTGCCGGATGGACATCAGGCTCGAGGAAGAGGAGACGAGCGTCCTGGTAGGGCCAATCCTCTGGAATGGTGTACTTGGAGTTGCCCTGCATGAACTTGACGACGCCTTCAAGGTTCTTGTGTTCACGGACAAGTTTGAGGGCGGTGCTGGGGCCGACGCCTTTGATAGGGTCAAGGTAGTCGCAGCCAAGGAGGATACAGAGGTCAATGAACTGTGACAAGTCAGCGCCAGAACCCCAGCTTCAGCTAGAAATGCGCACCTGTTCCCTCTCCATCTCAAGCCCTTCCAAGACTTTGTCTAGATGTATCTCCTGAATGGGCTCCTTGCGCTGCTCACTAAAAGTGAGGTGACGCAGCAGCACAGGCGAATTGAAGGTGAGGGTATCCATGTCCTCCGAGGCAGCAGCATATACCTTGCCTGCCCTCGCCAGCACCGCGCACTGGGCCTCTGCCTCGGTGGGAGCAATGATGTACGGAATGCCCATGAGCTTCAGCAGGCGCTGGCACTCGGCATTGTGCTCGCGGGTGACGCGGACGGTGCGCCTCGAAAACTTCTCGACGTCCTCGGCGGTGCCGGTCTCCTTGGCCTCCTCGTGGGCTTCCTGGGCCTCGGACTTGCGCTGGAATCGCTTGGCCAGCTCGCCCGACTTGAGCTTGGGCGGGGCGCCGTCGAAGACGAAGAGCGGCTTGATGCCGTTGTCAACCATGCGCAGGGTGCGGTAGAACATGCCCATGAGGTGAGAGGTGGTCTCGCCGGTGTCGCTCATCAGCTGCTGGCCGTCGGAGCGCACGGCGATCAGGAAGCTGTATATGCTCATCGAGGCGTCGATGGCAACCTTGCGGCCGAACTGGTTCTTGATCTCGCCCGTCTTGACGGCGCCGGGGCAGTTCTCGTCGATGACCTGGTAAAGGTGCTTGATACCCATGTTAGCGGCGAGAGCGAGCGATGGGCGCTGCGGAAGGACGTTGCACGGCGGGCAATGGGCGTGGTGGAGGGCGTTTGGCGGGTGACGTCGCGCAAGAGAGCTGCAGCAACGGGAGGCAGGCGCGGCGCGGCGCGTCTTGCTCGTTCAATGCGCGTTTTAGGACTAGCGCAAGTCCCTCATCAGCCCTACGTTATCTCTTCGAAGTCGCGCCTCGTCCGGAGTGCGCGCGATATGCTCGGCCAGATCTCTTGCTAGGGTCCGGCGGGCCAAGCCGCCGTGCTGCATCCTCGTTGCACGTCCGTCGAACTGGTCGGAAGAGCCATTGTGTACCGACTCGACTGGTCCGTCTTGATCTCAGCGCTATTACCGCCTCCCGCTCGCGGACGCCTGCCGCTTAAGATCCGAACTACGCCCTACGAAACGATCCCGGCGCCTGCGAACGCGGGCCTCGGCGCGGAGTCGGCAGCACGCGCCTGATTGGTGTGGGGTTGCCGAACAGCATCACCGCCGCTCATTCTACATGTAGTAGCTACAAGCCGCCTCTTGCTCGCTCGCTGCGCTTCGCTCTCTCCCTCTGTTCCAGTCAGGCCACTGCGCAATGTTCAGCTCCGTCTCGCGTCATGCCACAAGGCATTTGGCCGCCTCTGCGCGCGCCGCCCCGCTCGCCCGCCGCAACCTCCATGCGCCTGTGCCCTTCGACTGGAAGGACCCATTGGCTGCTAATAATCTCTTCACCGACGAGGAGCTTGCCATAGCAGAGACCGCCGAATCTTACTGCCAGGAGCGCATGCTTCCTCGCGTGTTAGGTTTGCACGATTCTCGCCCTTCGCACATGCCGTGCTAACCGTGGCATAGACGCATACCGCAATGAAGACTACGACAAGAAGATTCTGGAGGAGATGGGCGAGCTTGGCCTTCTTGGAGCCACAATACAAGGATATGGGTGTGCTGGCGTCAGCAGCGTCGCGTCAGGTCTCATTACACGCGCCGTCGAACGCGTGGACTCGGGCTATAGGTCCGGCATGTCCGTGCAGAGCTCGCTGGTCATGGGCGGCATTGAGGAATTTGGGACACAGGAGCAAAAGGACAAATTCTTGCCGGGTATGGCTAAGGGCAAGATCTTGGGATGTTTCGGTTTGACAGAGCCCAACCACGGCTCTGATCCCGGCTCCATGGAGACCACGGCCAAGCCGCATCCCACCAAGAAGGGTTATTTCTCGATCTCTGGCGCGAAGACGTGGATCACCAATTCCCCTATCTCCGACGTCATGCTCGTTTGGGCCAAGCTGGAGAGCACCGGCAAGATTCGTGGCTTCTTGATCGAACGCGACCACTGCCCTCCTGGCACTCTCGAGACACCCAAGATTAGCGACAAAAATGGCCTGAGAGCTTCTATTACCGGCATGATACAGCTCGATGATTGCCCCGTCCCCGAGGCCAATATGTTCCCTGACGTTGAAGGGCTGAGGGGCCCCTTCAGCTGCCTTAACTCCGCCAGATACGGTATCGCGTGGGGCACCATGGGCGCTTTGGAGGACTGTATCGCCAGGGCGCGGACATATGCGCTTGAGAGAAAGCAGTTCAAGGGGAACCCGATCGCCAAGTACCAGCTCGTCCAAAAGAAATTGGCCGACGCGACAACCGATGCGGCATACGGCATTCTGGCTGCAGCGCAGGTGGGCCGACTCAAGGATGAGGGCAAGGCCGCACCTGAAATGATCTCGATGATCAAGCGACAAAATTGTGACCGGGCGCTCGTCAACGCCAGGATGTACGTCCGCCTGGCTCCTTCCGTTCAACCCCACCGCTGACAACCATGCTAGATTGCAGGAGATCTTTGGTGGCAACGCTGTCAGCGACGAGTACCACATCGGTCGACATGTTGCGAACTTGTTCGTGACACAGACGTACGAGGGTCAGAGTGATATTCACTGTGAGTTGCCTGTTCCAGTTCAGATCTAATGGAATTGCTAACACTTGATGTCCACCAGCACTCATTCTTGGAAGGGCCATTACTGGCATCCAAGCCTTTGTGTAGTTTGGGGAGACTGCTGCTTTTCCGGGGAAGGAAGGAAACCATAGGCGCTCTGTGTTACAGCCACACAATAACGCCCTCACATCATGGGTGGGAATAAAGACCAGAAAAGGAAAGTAAGTTGAGAATGTCTCGGTAGGTGTAGGTATAAGCGTACGAAGTGCCCGCAGTAGCCGCAGTTGGCTGAGCGGACTCGTATCTGCAATGTTCAAACAGAGCAAGGTTTCATGTAGCATAACGAGGAGCTTCGGCCGTCCGCGGTTTCGGCTGCAGCCCCAGTCTTTCTTTTTTTACACGCCTGCTTTTGCAGATGGCCGAGTCGATCCATGACCAAGCAGGTCGCACATAGCAAAACAAATGAATGAGACTTGTGCCAGAACGGCCGCAACTCCTGGGTCTGTCGCTGGTGGCGTGGTTGCGGCAACATCGATAGACATACCCGCTGACTCGAACATGGGGGGGATCCCAATCGGACGGGCATCGCGCCCTCCTGCCGACGGAGGCGAACAACAGGCAGAGATAGCGGAGCGGACAGGCAGTCGGCAAGCTGGGACGGGCTGGCGGGAGAGTAGCAGCTGGCGGACGGGGCGGACCGCAAGGAGGGAGCTATGGACGTCGCACGTATCGCAGGCTGTATAAGGCTGCAGGTGGCGAGAAACAGTGGTTGACGCAGGTACGTACCGGGCAGGCTTTCTTCAGGGAGACGGCCTCCGAGGGCGACACGGGCAGGGTGAGAGGTGCGTGAGGCTGAGGGGGGAGCTTCCTGCGGCTTGGTGCGCCTGCTTGCTTGGGCGGCGTCGTTGCCATCGAGCCTTAGTCACATCCATAAGAAGGCCATCGCCTGGCCGCCAGCCCGCCAGCCTGTCGTCTCGCCCTGCACACCCCCTCCGCCCGCGCCCGCTGCCCTCGTCCTCCTCGTCGGCGTGCCAGCGTCTTCGTCGTGCCGGTGAGTGAAGCGTCTGCGGTCTTCTGGTCGAGGACGCGAGTTTTCGGCGATACGTCACTGCCGGCCACGTTCGGGCAGCCACGCTCTCCAGGCGCTAACCAGGGTTATATTGCCGTGCCACAGCCCACTTCCCTTTACGCTGCAATCTTCAACCATCACCCACGCCCACACTCGCAACACGCACCCGACCGACGTACTCGGCCACACACCACACCACACCACACCACACCACACCCGCTACCATGGCTCTCAAGCGCATCAACAAGGAACTCACCGACCTCGGCCGGTACGTACCCGCCCGCCCTGCTCTTGCTGCCGCTGCGCTCGCATGACAACTTTGCGGGTGCGGGGCTTGCCAGCGGCCAACTCCCGCCTCCAGCCCCCAAACTCCATCGTCCGACCTCGTTCTGACTGTCGTTTCGCAGTGACCCTCCCTCGTCGTGCTCTGCCGGCCCTATCGGCGATGACCTGGTACGCTCAGTCCCTGCTTCACCTGCCCGCCTCCCGACGCGGAGCCCGCGGCTGCGGCGGCTCACTCGCCCTCCCGAGTCGCCGTGCATCGAGAACACCTGGCTGACGGACATCTGACCACAGTTTCACTGGCAAGCGACTATCATGGGCCCCGTAAGTCGCCCTCTCCCCGTGGCGCCACGCGCGAGCCCCAAGGGGCCGATGCTCAAACACGCCGCCTCCGAAGCCATCTCGACCGGCCCCAGACTGACCGATTTTGTGCCGCAGGGCGACTCTCCTTACTCCGGCGGTGTCTTCTTCCTTGCCATCCACTTCCCCACCGACTATCCCTTCAAGCCCCCGAAGGTTAACTTCACGACTCGCATTTACCACCCCAACATCAACTCCAACGGCAGCATCTGCTTGGACATTCTGAGGGATCAGTGGAGCCCGGCTTTGACCATCTCGAAGGGTGCGTGCTGCCCTCGTCTCTCGTGAGCCCGCTTCTGCTGACCATGCGCTAGTTCTGCTCTCCATCTGCTCGATGCTTACGGACCCCAACCCCGATGACCCGCTCGTCCCCGAGATCGCACACGTTTACAAGACCGACCGCGCCAGGTACGAGGCGACAGCTCGTGAGTGGACTCGAAAGTATGCCATCTAGCCGCCCCTTCTGCATGGCTTTAGGTGTCTCCGGTTTTCTTTCTTGACGGCTTGCTTGCTCGGGAGGTTTAGGGTGATGGCATGGATAAGAAGTTTATTACTCCGTGAGGAACGGCTCTCGAAGGAGTGCAATCCCACAAAATCACTCACAACTCATGTCTCCTTTTCTCCTCTTTGTTTGGGTCGAGTCGACACTTCACGATGCATATCCGGCCTTTTTGACGAAATGGGAGTATTAGGGATTCAGGGCTTCTTCCAGTTTGCATGCGAGATTCAAATTCAGACACATTGCGAGGGGACTGCTTTCTCTTTCCTTACTGATTTGTTTCCTTGCCTGTTTCATTTTTCCCCCGTTCATCTTTTAATAGACTGCACGTGATCGACCTCTCCATCCGCTCTTCAGTTCATGGCTGTGGTTACCCCCTTCCTTTCATTCGTCTCGGTTGCACTGCCCCTGGCCTTGCCCTTGTGAAAACCAATCATACGGGAGTGACATCCTTCATTCGCAGCCAAATGCTATTCTTGGAAATCCGTCTTATCCCGTTTCCGTAATACGAGTCAATTGACATATACTCAGCGTTATGCCTCTAAGCTGCCCGTGGTATGTGCCCGTTCGTCGTGAGCGTGTAAGATGTCCTGCTAGGGGAACGCATATCTCTGCGTCTCAAAAACTACAGGGTAAATGAAAGGAGAGACCTGAGATCCATCTTAAGCAACCACGCCTTCCTCAATGGACCGGCGCCCTGAATGACGGGCAACATTGCTACCTGCTAAGCGAAATGATTTCGGAGGGCTCGTGTTGGTTTGCACAAGGCTCGGGGGGAATATGTTCGTGACTCAAAAAGTATCTGGGCCCTTGGGAGCTTGTCTTTTTTTCCTTTTTGGCCGATGGACGGGTGTGTTGGTTTTTTTTTTTTTTTGGGGTTGGTTTTGGGGGGTTGGGGGGAGAAGGGCTGCGGCTGCTGCGTCGTTGTATCAGTCGAGTGGAGACCGATCACACAAGATGACGGGGGGGGGAGTGCGATTCCACCGTGAAGGTGGCGGAACGGAGCACGGAGCGACCCGCAGGTAGGGTATGGCATATAGTCGAGATAGCACACGATCGCGGAAAACCGGGGTATGCGCGGTTGGAGTAGTACGCGTGGAAAGGGTATGTAGACCGTGCGAACGGGACTACCACCGGCGTTCACGGTAGGCACAGGCCTTCTCGACGGTTGGTCTCATTCTTCTTTGGCTTTTTTTTTTTTTTCTTTTCTCATCTCTCTCTCTCTCTCTCTCTCTCTCTTGCTGTCTACTGCTTTTTTTGGCGGAGCAGCTGTGGATGCGAGGGAGAGAGGCAGCTGCTCATGCGAGGCTATTGGTCACAAATCTCGTGCTGCTGTTGGTGCTGAATCCAACCTAGTGGGGAGCGCGAGGTGAGTTGTTCGACGATGGAACTGGTTACGCGCGCGGTTAAAAATAAAAAAGAAAAGACGGGCGGATGGACAGGCAAGGGCATAATGAGGGAAAGTCGAGTCGAGTGGCGATCGACGATGCAAGCATCACGCCAGAAAATGTAGGAACGCTCTTTAGCCGTTTGGACGTGGAGTTGCGGCACGGAGGCGTGGAGTCATGCAATGTTGTTCACTCTTTTCGCGTACACGAGTTCTCGTGCTGTAGCCGTTGATCACCGTTTTCGGACAGATGGGAGAGGGGGGTTTTGATGTCGTTTGGTGGGCCAGCAGACGGGAAGGCCTCGGAGCTACGTTGTCAGTATGGGAACGGAATCTCTCGATTCCCTTTATTTTTTTTCCCCTCCCTTGCTTGAAAGTCACAATAGCATTGTCTATCACTCTAGTGGGGCTCGGAAGCGACGCACGCTTTCTTCATCCACGGAGCGGCGTGAGGCGAACGCGTCTTCCGCCTCCTTCCTGCCCTCTCAGCACCCCTCATCACCACCCTCGTCATCCCGCCGGCACGCACGCGCCCCGCAATGCGCATAGCATACGTCATTGATCACCGCGTACATGAAGAGAGAGGGTCCTGATAAGTCCCGCTTTCACCAAAGAGGACACGTCTGCCGGGGCGAGGGGGAGGACAGACAAGCAGACGAATGGCCATGTCGCTGGCATCTGCCGAATTGATGGGCAATGCAAGGACACGGATTTGGGGGAGCGGCTTTTCTTCAGCCGCGGCGCGCCTGACGGCGGCTGGTTCGGAGGGGCGCGAAGGAAGCCCGGACCGGTCCTATCACTCCTCTGCGCTCTATTGTGGCTCCTCCCCTCTCTCTGTGTCGCATTGGCTGGCTGGCTGGCCCGCGCGAGTGGTTTTCCGCCGGCCTTGTCGCTCCGTAGCTTGCTCCGGCAGGGCATGGCATGGCATGGCAGGGCAGGGCAGGGCAGGGCAGGGCAGGGCAGGGAGGCAAAAGGGTCTCCGGGGAGCATCAGCTCAAATCCGCGCGCTCTGGCGGGCTTGTCGAGGCGAGAGGGTTGCGACTTCCGACGCCTCGATCGTTAATTAATCAGCGCCTCTCCCCGGTGCCTTGTCGGTTTTGTCGGTCGGTGAGTGCTCGAATTTATCAGCGACTGGGAGCGAGTGGCGAAGAGTGATTGGACAGTCGTGCACCGAGTATGGGGATGGAGGACGAAAAAACGTACGATGTTGGAGGGCGCTAACGGCGTTTGTGGCGCCTTGATTAACGTTTTTTAGAGCTTTCGAACGGTGGCTGGCGCGGGAAAGGGTGAGGAAAAGGGCTCCCCTCTTTCTCGTTGTGTTCCTGAGAGGGTTGGGGGCGGGAACTTTGGCGCAGACCCGAGATTCGCGACGCGTTCACTCATCATCTATTTCTTTTTGGTTTTGTAAGACTTACCTCACTACACATCAACCTTTTCTCTCCAGCTTACTCTTTGCCAGCGCCCGCTTGACTCGATTCTTCGCTTTCTTCGATCGGCTTTCCCACGCACTGCTTATCGGCCGGCAAATCTGGAACTCGATCGTCTTGCATTCGGCCCGGGTGATCCATCGGCTCTCGCGTCTCAATCATGTTCCCGCCGCCGGAATTGAAGGCCATCGCCAGGGAGGTTGCTGAGCTGTTGAAGGAGAGGAAAGAGACTCTTTCCGTGGCCGAGACGGTAAGCCCACTGCAACCACGCAGGATCATTCCGTGCCAGACTTCCAGGAAAGGCGCGATGACTAATTGTGAGACCAGGCCGCAGGAGGATTGACCTCGGCCGCCATTCTGGCAACGCCGGGTGCCAGCGCTATCTTCAAGGGCGGTCTCCAGGTAGGCAAAATATTCACTTGCTATCGCTCCTCAGCTTCCACGTCATGCCACCACTCCATTCTCTTGTCTTCTTGTCTCCTTATCTCCGGCGTGGCTCCGATACTCGTCTTGTCAAACGAAGCCGGTCCTAAATGTTATGCAACGCCATGCATGCGTTCGGATCGAAGTGCTCCCAGACGGTTATGGACCCGGCAGATGCCATGTCTAAATGCTTGTGTTTCAAATCCGAGATTTGAGAATCTCGAAGCCGTCCACATCCTTGCCCATTCAAGCCATCTTCCTCCCACAGTACCCACACCCATAGCCTCCAGCAACATCCTCCAGTAGTAGCCGTCACTCCTGTCTCTTTTTTCTCACCCCCAAATTCCCTCGCAGCTCTACACCCTCGAATCCCGCATCGCCTACGCCGGCTGGACCGAGGACAGCATCAAGGACTACACTGGCCCGACGCCCGAGATCGTCAAGGGCATCGCCGAGCACGTGCGCCCCAAGCTCAACAGCACCTACACCGTCTGCGAGAGCGGCACCGCGGGCCCCACCGGTGGCGAGACCAGGAACAGGACACCGTGAGTCAAACTGTCTTTTCTTTCCATTTCCTTTCTTCTCTGCAGTGTGTTGGAATGGAGCGGGGAAGGGTTTCTCCCGTTCGATGAGGCCGGTTGGCGGTGGCGAGAGACGCATGTGCTTGTGCTGATCGGGGACGCCAATTCTTTTTTATCTTTCTAGGGGCTACGTCGCACTGGCGGTCGCTTCGGACGCCGGGACGGCGACGCGCGAGGTCGAGACGGGCCTGGGCGGAGACAGGGAGGCGAACATGTTGAAGTTCGCGGTCGAGGGGCTCACGCTGCTGAGGGACGTGATCAAGGGGGACGTGAAGTTGTGAAGGGGCGCGACTCAGACCCCGAGTCACGAGGTGGTGCTGCCTGAGCTCTGCGAGGAGTGGCACAGGGCGGCTATCAGCGGGCTCGTCGCCCTGTGTGCATGGTGGATATCTTGAGAGAGTCGGGTGGTGGTGAGGACGCAGAGATACGAAGAGCACGCGGATGTTGAGTAACAGGAAGGTAGATGGGACATGGTTCCTGAATCAGTACATTTTCCGCTGCGGGTGCTTGGGTTTGGAGGGATACTCCGTGTCCAGTGGTTCAAGCTAGGTGCCGCAATGGTCGGACGCGGGGACTAACGGCCATTCTCATATGCAGAAGGTGACGCTCACACCGAAAGATGATTCCAGAAATCGGGCCTTCCCAGCACAGTGCATGTGACTCGAGTTCTAGACTTGACGAACCGTAAAGGCGTCGTACAAAGCAGAATCCTTGCATTCAATCGCATCGTATCTTGCCGCTGCATACCCGAAAAGACTCAACGCCTCATGACGACTTTCGTAACCTGCCTAACACCCTCGCTAGAAAACCATGGTACATACTGGAAAAAGCCGGATTGGGGTATATCGAATCGGAAAGCGACGGGAGGAAAGAGAAGTTCAGCTGGGTGGCTGTGGGTAAGAAAAATGAAACCGGGCGAGGCATGTGACTGGACGGCTGCATCTTGTGGACTAGCGCCCACTCAGCCCGTTGCTCGAGTCACGCACAATGTCTCACAAATGATAGAGCGGTTAGTAGGGGGTTGGCCGGGCTACAAGTAGCTCGTCGCGCAGCGCAACCGTTGAACCATGCGTGCCACCAAAGGAGCTGGGCACTACTGGTCACCCGGGTTATTGTTGGTATGCTGGGCGGCATGTTGCGGCGCGGTGCCGTCGGGGGCGGCGCTCTGGTTCCAGGTGGCGCTGGGAGAGCACTGCGAGGATTCGGGAGAGCCGTTGAGAGAGTTGCTCGGCGAGGTTTCTGGCGAGACGATGTAGAGGTCTTCAAACTGGCCGAACAGCATACGCTTGAACCAGACGCTGCGCGGCAGGCAGACGCTGGCAAGGCCGGACTTGCTGTTGGGATACTCGGAAAACTCGCTCTTCTCGTCGTCGTTCCAGAGGTCCTCGCGCTTCACTTCGACTCTGCTGTCGCCGCGGGGGATCTTCTTGCGGGTGACGCGCAGACTCGGATCTAGGGTTGCGAGCGATGAGCGGCTGCGGACGCGGGGACTGCGGGCAGGCGTACCTTTGTCCAGGGCCTTGCAGAGGTCTTCCTGCGACGAGACATCCAGGCCTTTGCGATACTTGTAGACAAGAATGCTGGAGGAGTCCTTGTCGTCGAGGCCGAACTTCTCGGCGCTCCGGGTGGAGCTGGTTGAGTCGGTGTTCCAGGTGCGCGACATGGCGGGCGTGTTGTTGTGGACTGCGGGTGTTCGTCCCGTGGCCAGAGCGTGACGTAGAGGCTGTGGAGACGGGGAGCAGCGGGCAGCAGGCAGCAGGCGGCAGGCAGCAGGCGGTCTTTAATGGGCTGTGGAGCAGATGGGGTGATTCTCGACCGGGCGGGCTCAGGAACAGGCAGGCAGGGCGTGTGTGCACGCAGGAGGGTGACTAAGAGGTGGGCAGAGGCGTGCGCTGCTGGCGGTGGCTCAGCCCTTGGACCCTTCGACGTCAGCGATCGCCGTGTCTTGGCCCCAGCGCCGCCCGCGCGCCACCAGCACTCAGCACAACCAGCGGCCCTCTCGTCACCTGGTCCCGCGCTCGCTCTCCTGCATATCCTCCGACCCCCCGCAGCCACACGCAGCAGCCCGAGCCTGCTGACCCCCGGCGTCCGCTTGGCGGAGCGATCAGCACGCTGGCCAATGGGAGCGCATCACGCGCTGCTGACCACAACCACACCCTGCCCGTAGCGCCCTCTGCCGGCCATGCTTGATGCCAGGGCGAAGGAGCAAAAAGCTCGGTGGAGGTGTGAAGATCCGGGTTGCGCAGCAAGCGCTCGCGTTAGCTGGCGGAAGCACCTTGTCACCAAGCGCGCGCGCGAGAGGGACGATTGCTCCGCGCCTGTCCTGTCCGCTGCTGCTGGTCACGCACGAGCAGCGGCCCCGTCGTCCGCGCTCTTCACCCACAACCCACTTCCGCTCATCAGCGGGTCGGTCCCGAGGTAGATCGCCAGGCTTAATCGCGCAGCCAGGCACTTTTGCGAGGCGAATGGCTGCTCGTGTTGCACTGGGGCCCGGCAGGCGGCCACTTGATCGAAAATAGCAGATCCGCAGCCACACCCGCCCTCAAGGGGCTTGCAGCAGCCCCATATCATGCGCGCCCGCCCGCCGCTGGTTTAATAAGACCTGGACACGGCCCCCCGCACTGTGCCCATCTTGCTTTTTGGACAGACTGTCGCCTAGCTGCGAACAAGCACCGATCGCCCTCGCCAAAGAGCTCAGCCCGCTCCGCTCGAAGCGTCAGCCGCCTTCTGGCCCTCTCCGAGTAGCGAGCTCTCGTCGCTACCGATCTTTCTCCCAGGACGTCCACACTGCATACGCTGAGCGAGGATCCAGTCTGAAGCTCGTTCGCGTCGTCTGGACGCGATGGCGGCGCTGAAGGTGGACACTGGCACCCCCCGGCGGCCGCGCAGTGTACGGACCGTGCGCACCTTTGCCTCGGCCGACGACGACTACTCCAACGGCCGTGAATGGGCGCGGACTGTGAAAAATCCCTGGGATCCTGCGATCTTGACTCTCGGTAAGTGAAAGTTGAGGATTTTCCGCCAAACGTGGATGTGCGAGGAAAGCCGCAACACCGACTCGCCACGACACGCGACAGTTCTTGGCGCCTATGAGATCGGCCAACCCTGTTGCAACATACAATTCTGCAGGAGAGAAGTTGAGGCGTTCAGCGGATCCTGGCGTTATGAAAATAACAAAAGAAAAAAAAAAAGGGAGGGAGTTGGTCTCCGCATGAGTGCTTCGACTACTGGCTTTCGTACATATCTAGTTCCGCAGTTTCAGGGCTTTCCTCATGTCTCTTCTTGTGATATGGGCTAACAGATATTTACAGATGGCGGCGGCATCCGTGGCTACTCGAGTCTCCTCATGGTCCAGCAGCTCATGCACGAAATCGCCGAGTGGGAACGCAAGCTCGAAATGGAAGAGGCAGCAGAAGCGGCAACCCGCCGCAAAGATGGCACCTCGACACCCCCTATGGAGCCCCGGACATTTAACGAGGACGAACTGCTTCCATGCCACTACTTCGATTTCATGTACGGCACCAGTACAGGCGGTCTGATTGCAACCATGTTGGGCCGGTTACGGATGAGCGTGCCACAATGCTTGGAGCTCTACCGACAGGTACGTCGGTGCATTCGGACAATCTTGAAGCTTTTCTGCGGACTAAGGGCGAGTTGGGGACAGGTCGGTGACAACCTCTTTGGTAAAAGGCGGAGCGTGCTACCTCTGACCACCAAGTATCATCATAAGCCCCTGGAGTCGGCAGTCAAGGAGATTGTGCGCCGCCACTGCAAAACTCACCCGAACGGGACCTGCGACGGCGATGATTGGTATCCTTGGAACGTGGAGGAAGAAGAGGACCCCGTGAGCTCTCTGGTGCTGCGGCCTGGGGAGCAGATCTGTCAGTCGTAAGTTCCTTCCCTTCTCTTCGGTAACAAGTTGGCCGCTTCTCGGTTTTGGAACTGTTCTCCTTCAGCAGCTATAGTCTGCATCTTACCCTCCTGGAAGCGCGAGATATACCCATCAAACGCCGAGCTAGCATCTCCAGAGCTAACAGCATTATTCTAGCATCTGTCTCACCGCAACACATAACGAGCGTGTCAACGAAGCGCATCTTCTACGTACTTACGACCACCGCTACGTCTCAGTCCCCAACTACATCACCCTCTACAACGAGGGCGCCGACAAGCTCAAGATCTGGGAAGTCACGCGTGCTACCTCTGCCGCGCCCTTCTACTTCAAGATTCTGGAGGCCGACATCCGTGGCGAGATCATGGGCTTCAAGGACGGCGGCATTCGTGAGAATAACCCAGCAGGCGCGGCCTGGTCCGAGTTCGTCTCGCTTTACGGCGAGCACCGCGACCCCGCCCTGGTACTTTCCATCGGCACTGGCCGCCCAGACGAGAGCGCGGACGGTTTTGCGAGCGCTTGGCCCGGCCCGTTCGGCACGAGCAGGGCGATGAAGAAGGTCGCGGAAAAGTTCGCCGTGTTCAAGAACGTGCTGATCAAGTACACCGAGGGCGAGGAGCAGCACAGGGCCATGGTCCGCATCGCCAAGGGCGAGAATACGTGGTACAAGCGGCTCAACGTGGACAAGGGGCTCGAGAAGATGAAGCTGGACAACTGGGAGAAGGGTCCGTGGGCGGGAGAAGGGCACTTTGCGAGCAGCGTCGCAGCCGGCGTGGCGGAGCCTCCGCGGACGATCCCAAAGGCGATGCAGCCCGTTGCGTCGTCCAGCGCGCCGGACGTCCTGATGGGCTCGAACGTGGAGGCGCTGCGGAATCGCAGGCCTCGGCACCAACGGAGAGGCCTGACGGCAGTGCCGACGAGCACGGCAACGGACCGCCGGACGACGACGACGACGCCGGACTGGAAAGTCACCCTCCCCTCCACCAAATCGTCGGGCAACGGCGGCGGCGACGACCCGGCAGCCACCGCCTCCGCCCCTTCGTCCCCCGCGTCCATGCGCCACCCCTCCCCTTCCGTCCCGCGCTCGCGCGGCAAGCCGAAGACCGTCCCCGGCGGCCGCACGCTCACCCGCATGGAGGACGCCACCGCCGCGTACCTCAACCGCCCCTTCGACCACAGGTACGACACGTACGCGCCGCCGATGACCAAGGTCAAGCAGGCCGCCGAGAAGCTGGTGCGGCAGCGCCGCGCAAGAGAGCGCGCCGCGGCTTTCGCGGAGGAAGGCGATCGCAACCGGGATCGCAGGAGGTGGGATACGTACACGGGGCGGTGGTTGACAGGCGAGTATACGGACGAGGAGGACGGTGTCGTGGAATGGGAGAGGCCGGGCAAGGGCGGCGAGAGGAGGCCGAGTTTGAGGAATTTGGTTTCGGTTGTTGGTGGTATGGGGGGAAGCAGGCCTAGTAGGGACGGGAGGAGGAGGAGTTCGTCTGCCGGTGGTGGGGGAGAGAGGAGGAGGTCGTCCTCGGGTGGTGGTGGTGGTGCGAAGGCGTCGGGTGAGCAGCTGGCTAATGGGAGTACGAGTGGGAGGTGAAAGGAAGGAGGAGGTGAGAGTGTGCGCTTTTCTTTCTTGTTCGTTGTCGGAGAGAGCTTGATACCCCAGGTGCAAACTGATTTATGAGACGCCTTGGACTGTTTGGCCGCCGTGAGGGAATGCATTCAGCATCGGCAAATACGCGTCGTTGATCGTCCAACGCACTATATTCGGACATTCTTCATTTCGACTATCTGCTGCTTCACGCATGTTCGTATTCAAGCAGAAAAGACCACCCGACCTGCCATTTGCGTTCAAAGAGAGATGTTTTTTTTTTTTTTTTTTTTTTGCTTTTTGCTTTTTGCTTTCACTTGCTTTCCATCACAGGGAGAAAGAGAACAACAGAAAAGTGGTGGAGATCTTGCAACATCATCTACCTATCAGAATCATGGGGCATATTTTCCTTTATTCGTCCCGACGCTCTTCGTCGCCGGTCGGGCATATTACATTTTCTTGTTCAATTATCCTCCGTTAATTCATCCATCCCATAAAAAGCGCTCGGGGCGGGCTGGATAGAGAAAGTCGGCGAAACACCTGCTGTAAATACACACATGGAAAACCAAAAAGAGAGAGAGAGAGAGAGAGAGAGAGATTTCGTCAATGGCCGAGAGAAAGAAGGAAAGAAAGATAAGGAAACTGGAGGAAATTGCATTCGGTCATTTTCCTTGTCAAATGACATTCAAAGGAGGAAAAATAATTATTGCTACTTTGACGTCGTATGCTCTCGTCTTTTTTTTT